>CM050163.1:544175567-544440567 GCA_027410445.1 Discoglossus pictus
GATAGATACACACATACATAGATAGACACACATAGATAGATACACACATATATAGATACATAGATAGACAAACATAGATAGACACACACATAGATAGGCACATACCGATAGGTACACAGATAGACACACACATAGATAAACATATATATAGATACACACAGATAGATACACACACACACATTTATAGAAAGATAGACACACATATTTTTAGGAGCCTCTGGAACTTGCCATTGCAATATATCACATATACCTTGCCAAAATCCGTTGGTAACGCAACGTTAAAACTGCGGGCTCGCTCGCGAAGCTCCTTGCACTTGTGGAGATAAGTGCCATAGGCGCTCATCCCAACGACCCTATACGACTTAGGCAGGGAGCGCCAAAGGCGCTTACTGCGCTGGTGGAGCTGAGCGCCATAGGCGCTCATCCCTACAACCCCGTAGGGTAAAGTATATTACTTTATCACTTTACAAATTAATTAATTAACATTACAAAATACATACACATAAAAAAAATAATGCTAAAGGCGCTCAGCGCGCGCCTCACAAGGAGCGCCAATGGGGTTTACAGGACCACAACTACACCAGGGGAGAGGCTCACGATGCCAGCCAAAAGACCATCAGCGCAAAACTTGCAATGAGCGCCAAAGAAGCTCATAACCAAACATACACCAACCAAGAGCCTTGCAATGAGCGCCGAAGGTACTCCCAAAATCAAAATACTTACTTTGTGTACCAAACAGCATTACCTGCCTTACAATTCTGTTGCCGTAATTTTTTGACAGGCAAGTTGCTAGTATCACATATTATAATTGTCTAACTGCGAGTTGTCGTCACGCTTTGCGGCCCTCGCAAAGGAAGGGCCGCAACTGACGACAACTCGCAGTTTCACCATGGCTCCCATCAGCCCTACTGCAGGCGTGCCCGGCTACCCGCGCACGCGACGTCTTCGCGTGTGTGCGCGCGCACGCTTGCCGGCTACCCGTGCACGCCTGCAGTAGGGCTGATGGGAGCCATGGTGAAACTGCGGGTAGCTGGGCAGACAAGCGTGCGCGCGCATGCGAAGACGTCACATAAGCGTGCGTGCGCGCATCTACAGCAATGAGGTGAGGGAGAGAGACACGGGGGAAGAGTGACAAGGAGGGGAGAAGCAGGGGAAGAGATACATGAGGGAGGAAGAGGAGGAGGGGAATAGAGACACGAGAGGAGGGGGGAAGAGAGACACAGGGGAAGTGAGATACAGGGGAGGGGAAGTGAGATACAGGGGAGGGGAAGAGAGACACAGGGGACGGGAAGTGAGATACAGGGGAGGGGAAGAGAGACAGAGGGGAGGGAGAGGAGGGGGAATAGAGACACAGGGAAGGGGGAAGAGAGGCACAGGGGAGCGAGAAGAGGACGGGGAAGAGAAACACAGGGGAGGGAGAGGAGGGGGAAGAGAGACACGGGATGGAGAGGAGGGGAGGAAGAGAAACGGGAGGGGAGGAAGAGAAACGGGAGGGAGAGGAGGGGAGGAATAGACATGGGGAGGAGACACAGCGGAGTGGGGAAAAGATGAGGGTCAGGGGGTGGAGAGACAGAGGGGAGGGAGGGGGGGAAGTTGAAACAAGGGAGGGAGAGGGGGGAAAGAGACACAGGGGAGGGAGAGGGGGAAGGAGAAACAAGGAAGGGAGAGGGGGGAAGAGACACAGGGGAGGGAGAGGGGGAAGAGACACAGGGGAGGGAGAGGGGGGAAGAGACAGAGTGAAGGGAGAGGAAGTAGAGGGCGGGAGAGGCTCACAATGAGTTCCAAAGCCACTCATTGCAAGGCCCGAGATGAGCGCTGAAGGAGCTTATCGCAAGGCCAGTAAAGTAGAGGGGGGAGAGGTTCGCAATGAGCCCCTCCCGTCAAGTAGAGGGGTAGAGAGGCTCGCAATGAGCGCCGAAGGCGCTCATTGCGAGGCCCGTGATTAGCGCCGAAGGCGCTCATCGCGAGGCCAATAAAGTAGAGGGGGGGAGAGGCTCGCAGTGTGTGACAAACACCATTGCCAGGCTTCAATTTATTGCCGTCATTTTTGACAGGCAAGTCGCTAGTATATATATAGTTTGTGAAAGTGTTGCATCTACCTAGACTAGTACATATTTGTATGTATAAATATATATATATACACTACTAACTTATCAGTCATAAATGGCTGTATCATATAATGTTATCTTGAATTGTCTGTCTCTGCTTGCTGTGTCTCTCTGTCTGCCTTCTCTTTCTGTGCTGTGTCTCTGCTGTCTCTCTGTGCTGTCTCTGCGTGCTCTATCTCTGTCTCTTTCTGCACACTATCTTCCCATCTCTGTGCACTTTCTCTCTTTGTGCACTCTGTCTGTAAGCTCTCTCCCTCTCTTTCTCTCTCTCTCTTTCACGTACTCCATCCTGTGTGTCTCTCTGTCCTGTGTTTGTCTCTCTCTCTACCCTGTCTTTCTCTATCCCTCTCTGTCCTATGTGTCTCTCTTTCTCTGTCATGTGTATGGCTTTATCTCTGTCCTTGTGTGTCTCTCTCTTTCTTTTATAACTTCTTTAATATTAAACCATCAACATTTCAAGCCTATTACAGAGTATTTTCTTGTGATATATATATATATATATATATATATATGTATATATAAAAATAATCAGAGTATTGCAGTATGTAGTGATACCTTTTTTATTGGTCAAACATTGACTAATGACTGTTGTTTAATTTACAGTAAAGTAATGGGAATGTCTGTTAAAACATCTCTATTTATTCATTATCAAGAAAAATCACACCATAAAGATTATAAGGTAACAGTTATACACCATATACTTTCTCAGCTAGGACATATGCATTTTTGTGCTCAATCGCCATGCAGAACAATTTCTCTATGCAGCTTCTATTCAAGGAAAGGAATAGTAAGGAGAGCAGGCCTATGACCTCGGTGAGTCCTCCTGCCTGGAAGGCTCACTAGCTGAAGCCCCAAATCTGACTAATAGTTCTATCAAATAAATATCAGAAAAAAGAAAATATTCCTGTGCCAGGAACCTAAAAATCCATAATTCTCTGAACTCTTAACACACAGTAATATCAACGCGTGGTAACAGAGGACTGAGGTAAAACAGGTATTATCTAGAAGGAATAATCATGGCATTTGGACTAAGACTTAAGATCTTTTTTTAATTTTGTAATAATCGTTGTGAATTAATTTTATAGATACTATTAGATCTTGCAGGAATATTTATGCCCAAATATTTATTACTTTTTTTGTCTTTTTTGAAAATGTAGGCTCCATATTGTTTTTATATAACTAATGACTTATCGATCTTTACTCAGCTCTTTGTGGTCTTTTCGCTTAAAATGTAAATAAAGGTTTGAGAAATACAGCTATGGGACTCTTCCTTTTCCTTCCACCTCAGCAGTGGTGTATCTAGGTGGAGCGCCAAGGCTTTCTTCAATTTGTTGTTAGGGTTAGGTTTAAGGTTAGACTTAGGGCCATATTCAATTGAGCTTTCGGGCGATCCGGGAGTTCGTAAGTGAGGTTGCAAGCTAATTTGCTATTCAATTGGCGTCTTTTTGCGGGCTTGGAACGGCTTCTGTCTTACGGGCTTGCCAAAATGGCGATGGTTATACTCGTAACTTATAGCCTCTAGAAACCTTTGATCTTTCACAAGGCTAAAATCGCAAATCGCTATTTAATTTCTCAATTTCCCAAAGTCCGCAAATCTTTTCACAACCGTAAATGGCAAAATAGGGAGAAAATCCCACAAGTGCTAGAGAGGACCCACAAGGTGGTTATTAAACACCTATTCATAGCACTGTTAATGCAAATAAAAAATCAATACTGCACTGTAAATAACGGGGAAAATGATGAAAGACATTAGAATTAATTGCACAACAGTCTTAAGCTCGCAAATCGGCAGTACATTAAAATGTATTTTTAAGCTTCATTGAGGTACACAAGCCCCTTCACCACGACAAGGTAGCGATCCAGAATGTGATCTTGTATGGTAATTAGTTTCTCCAACTAGAACATTGTTCCTTGGCAAAAATCCACAGCTGCTGGGAATCAACCAAAGCAAATAAAAGGCTGATGTACAATCTAGGTAAGCTAATGAGACATAAGAGAAAGGAGGCATGGGAATGGGTGGGGGGAACAGGGGGAAGAGACATGGGATGGAGAGGGGAAAGACAGGGGAGGGAGAGGGGGGAAAGACACAGGGGAGAGAGAGGGGGGGAAGAGACACAGGCGAGGGAGAGGTGGGGAAAGAGACACAAGGGATGGAGAGGAGGGAAGGAGATGCAGGGGAGGGAGGGGGAAAGGAAACACATGGGGGAAATGAGACAGGGGAGGGAGATAGGGGGAAGTAGACAGTGGAGGGGAAGGAGAAACAGGGGAAGGATCAGGGGGAAAGAGACACGGGAGGAATAGGGGAAGAGACACAGGTGAGGGAGATGCGGTGGAAGAGACACGAGAGGAAGAAGGGGTGGAAGAGACATGGGAGAGAGGGGGAGAGGGAAAGACACGGGAGGGAGGGGGTAAAGACATAGGGGAGGAGGGAAGGAGACATAGGTGAGGGGGTAGGAGACAAAGGGGTGGGAGATGGGGGAAGGAGACGAGAGGGAGAGGGGTGAAGAGATAAAAGGGGAGGGGGGAAGGAGACAGGTGAGGGAGAGAGGGAAGTGAGGGGGTGGAGAGAAACAGGAGAGGAAGAGGGGGCGGAAGAGACAAAGAGGGGGGAGACACAGGAGGAAGGAGAGAAAGAAACACGGGAGGTAAAAAGGGAGAAAGGAGACACAGGGGAGGGAGATATGGGGGAAGAGACACAGGGGAGGGAGATTGAGGGAAGGAGACACAGGGGAGTAAGAGGGGGAACAAACAAAGGGGAGGTAGAGGGGGGGAAAGAGACATGGGAGTACAAGGGTAGAAATAGACACAGGAGGGAGAGGGGGGAGGAGACACAGAGGAGGGAGGAGGGGAAATAGACAGGGGAGGGGGTGCAAGTCTGGAGAATTTGGAGGCCAGGGAAGTTCTTGGAAGTCTTCGTCATGCTCCTCCATGTTGCATTGTCCTGGAGGACAATCAACATTTATGGGTGAGCTTGATACGCAAAAATGTATAGATAACACAATTGGTTGAGTGTGCCTTCCAGAGGTATGAGTGTACCCGGACAATGCCAAGAAAACATTCCCCAGACCATAATGCTGATGTCGCCACCTTGTGTTCTTCCAACAATGGTTGCAGAATGCCTGTTCTCGAAGGTTTTGCACTTGACACACCAACATCCATCCAGTCGATGTTGCAGAAAATGTGACTCATCAGAGAAGGCAACCCTTTGCAAAACCAAAAGAGATCCAAGTTTGTTACTGTTGTGCAAATTGAAGCCGTTTCTGCTTTGTTTGGAAGGTGACTTGTTCAATCGCACGTATGGTTGATATGTTTGCAGAATGCCTACACGTCATCTGATATACCCACTCAGACAGCTCACAATATATGCCGTATTTCATTGGCTACGCGCTTATGACGTCGAAAGCAGGTAGTGGGCATAAGAATGTGACTGTAAGTGTGTAATGTTTGAATACAATGCAGTAAATATTTTCTTACATTTTGTTGTCCTGCATCCCTCCCACCTCTATATTTGTATGAATGTAAGTGATGGGGAAGACAGCAAGCACCTGGAATTCTTGGGAACCTATGTGGTAACTTGGCTAAATATTTTTTTTCAAGACTAGAAGATGTATAGTTTTATGAACAAATATAAAATAAAAGGAAGATAAGCCTATGATTATAAGGGGCTTTCTGAAATTTCTTTTGTATTTTTCTACAAATACTGAACAGGATATTCAAAATATGTTCCAGGTTACTTGGCAGATTATCATAAGCAAAGTAAGCCAGAGCAAGGAATGTTTTCATATTTTGTAGCTCTTGTATCTTCATTGTATGGTTTTCCCTACAGTCTTGACAAAAAAAACATTACCCGGCGTAAGAACTTGTGCAGTTTGCACCTCCACCCGACAAGTTTTACTCTTTCCTACCCTGACATTACAAAGGTGGCTGCTTGAATTGGACATGTCTCCACCGTCAAGATGGAACCCAAAATATTAAGTCAGATGCTGTTTGCAACTCTGTCCATCCTGGCCCATTGTAATTGGCAGTGTAAATGAACTAGCCCATTGACAGCCTATTGGATATCTTTTTGCAAAACTTTCACTTGCAACCACAACCACAGTCTTGTCAGTTTCCTGCCCTGACTCATTGTCCTTGACCACTCTGATCGCTACCTGACTGGCTTTTGACCATGGTTAACCTGCGTGACTCTTGCCTTGATTTTGGATTTGACTACGACCATCCTTCTGCCAACCTCACATGGATTCTTGATTGTTAGTTGGTCTACACCCAGTATAGTGTTCTTAGTGCTATGCAACCACCAGCTTTAAATCACATATATAGTTGTGGATCTTGCGACTGGAACGTTAGCGATTTTGGTAACGCAGTTGCGACCTCGCAAGGTGAGCCAGCGTGAAGCAGCAGCGCAGCACTTCAACGCTCTTTGCCGCCAGCGGCGCCGTCACACATGCAAGCCTCGCAAAGTATGGCGAAGCTGCCGCGCAGCACTTAGGCTGCAATGAGCGCCGAAGGCGCCGTCACACATGAAAGGCAAAGCAGCGGCGCAGCACTGTTCAAGCCCACCAGAACCAAAGAAAACATGTACAAAAAATTATAGCACATTCACGCACAGCACAGGGGGAGACACAAGAAGCCTGGGAGTGACGTTGCAAGCAAATTACACCCATATTTGGCGTTTATCGTAACTCCAAAATCGCTTAAGCAACGAAAAAAATGGCGGCCGAAAAAAAAAAAACGAGGCTCAGCAACGCCAAGCGCCTTAAAACTTACAAAATACATGATGCTTAAGACTAATACACAAAAAAATGCCAGGCACACCAAACACACCACACCAAACACACTAAAACTTACACCAACATCGCCAGGCACGCAGGACTTTGAAAATAAAATCAACGGAAGTCACTGTGCGCCACGCAAACATTCAGCAGAGACACAGAGGAGAAAGACACAGGGTAGGGACAGGGGGGAGATGCTGGAAAGAGACACATGGCATTCCCAAGCACTAAACTTGCAGGTTAATGAGACTTGCAGATATTAATAGGTTATTTTCTTCGGTATACACAAGGGAGGTACCGGTGGTTGGGACACTGCAACATAATGGGGCTACACTACCTTCACCTAATAATTGGTTAATGCAGGAAGAAATCCAAAAGAGGTTGGAAAAAATAAATGTTAATAAAGCCCTAGGTCCTGATGAAATACATCCAAGGGTACTGAGGGAACTGAGTTCTGTAATAGCCAAACTATTATATCTAATTTTTCAAGATTCACTCAACACAGTGTCAGGCGAAAAGCAGAGGTGATACCTATATTTAAGAAGGGAGGAAGAATAAATCCATGGAATTATAGACCAGTAAGCCGCACTTCTGTAGTGGGAAAGCTTTTAGAAGGGTTAATAAGGGATAGTATACAAGAACATGTCTATTCAAACAGGATTATAAGTAGGAGTCAACATGGATTTGAAGAATAGGTAATGTCAAACAAATCTAATTAGTTTCTATGAGGAGGTTAGTAGGAACTTAGATCAAGACAACTTAGTGGATGTAGTCTTTTTGGATTTTGCAAAGGATTTTGATACAGTGCCACATGGAAGACTATTGTGCAAACTAAGGGATACAGGAATTGCAGTAAATATCTGGTCATGGATCGAGAGCTGGCTAAAAGACAGGAAGCAAAGGGTTGTTGTAAATGGAACATACTCGGATTAAACTAATGTGGTAAGTGGCGTTCCTCAGGGTTCAGTATTATGTCCTCTCCTTTTTAACATATTTATTATTGATTGAGAAGTAGTGTCTCCATTTTTGCTGATGACAGTAAGTTGTGCAAGGTAATTAAATCAGAAAAGGATATACTTTCCCTTCAAAGGGATTTGCATAAATTAGATAAATAGGCAACTATATGGCAGATGAGATTTAATATGAATAAATGTAAAGTTATGCATTTAGGAAGGAAAAATAGCCATGCAATTTATAATCTTAATGGAGCAAATCTAGGGGTATCAGATATTGAAAGGGATTTGGGAGTACTTGTGGACAACCACCTAGGTAACAGTGCCAAGCAGCAGCTGAAAAGGCAAAAAAATATTAGCATCTATTAAGAAGGGTACAGAAGCAAGGCTGGCAAAGATAATTCTGCCACAAAACTCTAGTACGCCCACATTTGGAATATGGAGTACAATTTTGCGCACCACTTCATAAAATTGATATTTTAGAGCTGGAAAAGGTACAGAGAAGGGCTACAAAACTAATAAGGGGAATGGAGGGGCTAAGTTATGAAGAAAGACGAACCAAATTAACCGTATTTTCTCTAGAAAAAAGGAGACTAAGATGAGATATGATTACCTTATATAACTACATCCAGGGTCAATATACAGATTTGTCAAGAGGTTTCCAACTGACAAGAGGATATCCCTTGAGGGTAGAAGTAAAAAGATCCCACCTTAAAGAAAGAAAAGGGTTCTTCACAGTAAGGGTGGTTAATCTGTGGAATTCTCTACAAAAGGAGGTGGTGACAGCGGATTTGATAGATAACTTTAAAAGGGGACTGGATTTATTTCTAATTAAAAAGGGCATTCAAGGTTATCCTGGATAATTGGAGAGGGAGTATTGATCCAGGGAGGAGTCCAATCGCCAGTATCTGGGATCAGAATCAAAACATTTTTTTTCCTTTGAGACGATTGGCTAAGTTTCACTTGTTTTTTTTTTCTCTTTGCCTTCCTCTGGATCAATTAACAACTGCAACAACTAATCCGCATATTGCAGATCAGTGGATATCTTAAAAGGTTGAACTTGATGGACTGAAAGTCTTTTTTCAACCTCAATTACTATGTAACTATGTAACATGCAGGTCTTGCCTCACTAGTGAGAAATCTCTCACCTTAGTCTTTACAACCATCTGCCTTGGAGATCCTTACCAGCCTATTGTATTTTTGGTAAAACTCACTTATTTTCTAAATGTTTAGTACAAATAAATTATATTAGTCAGTATAACAAGTAAACAATTGTAAACATTGCAAGTTTGCCAGTTTTCAATCTTGTGTCTTGGAAACAAGCACTATGTACATTTGATTTTAAGCTCAAAAATATGGCCATTCATGGTTTGCAATGTGTTCATTTTGTTTTTGACTTAAAGGGCCACTTAATTTAGCACAGTTTGTACCACATCACAGGAAAGATCTCCTAAAAACATGGTGAAAAACTCTTTTTGATTTTTTAAGAGATATGAAATAAAGATTATACTGGTCAACAAAGATTTTGTCTCAGAGCAAATAAGGGTTGTGCTATATGTAATTTATCACACTGGTTTTGAAAATGGTCTCAGTATTGTTCACCCATAGTAAGGTTGCAAGTTTTCACTCTTGTGTCAGTGCTTTGGGGAAAGCACTATGGACACTGTATTCTAAGCTAAAAGACAGGACCTTTCATCTTTTGTAATGTGTTAATATTGTTTTGCCTTGCTTACAACGTATGTATAGCGCTACGGAATATGTTGGCGCGTTACAAATAAACAATAATAATAATGATATTAAAGTTATGTCCTCTTTAATATAAGATATTATATAACACATTCATACAGCATTACGATATGTTTATTTTTCATCAGTAAAATCCTAGTATTATTTTTAATTGTTGTAAATTCTACTGATTAGTCAACGTAAAAAGGGCCCAGAGTAATAAACAGTTGAGTCATATTCTGACATGTGATGCTCTTGAGGCATGATGAGTCACATGTTTGCTTGTTTACTGTGTGAGTCAGCGCTCCTGGACAGTTGGTGAAAAGAGTTTGTTCTTGAAACATCTAATGCTGTGAGTATCTGTTTTTTGTGTAGTTCTATGTACATTTTATGTTCATAATAAGAGGTTGAACAATGCCAATAAATTGTATTAATCATCCAGACTCATTTTGCTACATTTGCCGTGAGGTGATGTTCAAAAATCATAAACAAGGTTTTACTCCACTTATTAAGAAGTGTTATGAGCTTTACTTTGGATGCAAAGTCGGTGACCAAGATAAAATTTGGGCCCCTAATTTTTGTTGTCGTACCTGTGTCAGACTTCTCACAAGTTGGTCAACGGGTTCTCGGCACATGAATTTTGTTGTTCCAATGATTTGACGAGAACAAAAAGATCACTCCACAGAATGTTGCTTTAGTCTTACAAATATTTCAGGCATCAGTTCTAAATCAAAACACACTGAATTTACCATCTGCCAGCAGGGCAGTGCTGCATAGTGAAGAATTGCCTATGCCAACGCCCCCAGAAGAAGTAATACTTAGTGATGATGAACAAGAAAACATCCTGTAGAGCATGTTGATTATGATATAAGGCTTGATCAAACTTTTGAGGATTCCTGTTTATAGTTACAACCACATTTCCTTAACCAATGAGATCTCAATGAACTTGTCCGAGACTTGAACTTACCTAAAATGCAAGCAGAACTTTTAGGCTCCAGGTTGAAAGGCTGGAATCTTCTCCACAAAGAAACTAAAGTGTGCTTTTTTAGAGAGGCATAGTAACTGCATTTTTTTTTCCAATGATGTTTATACTGTCATGGAAGCACTTGATCATGAGTACAAAACGGAGGATTGGCGTTTATCGATTATTCTAAAGTTAACTTGAAAGCTGTGCTTCTCCACAAAGGAAATAAGTTTCCATCAGTGCCAGTAACTCATGCCGCAAATATCAAAGAAACTTATGAGAGCATGAAACTCGTGCTTGAAAAAATCAAATATGAAGAATATAAATGGTATATCTGTGGTGACTTGAAAGAAGTCGCTCTTTTGCTTGGACTACAACTTGGTCACACAAAGTGCCGCTGTTTTCTTTGTGAGTGGGACAGCAGAGACCGAAGAAATCATTACACTCAGAAACAATGGCCAAAACGAACTTCACTAACTCCAGGACAGAAGAATGCGGTCAATTCACCACTCGTTGATCCAGAAAAAGTGTATCTACCTCCACTCCACATAAAGCTTGGTCTTATAAAGAACTTTGTCAAAGAGATGGATCAAAGTGCACCTGGATTTACATATTTAAGAAAAACAAATGCCAAGGATCAGAGATGCAAAGATCATTGAAAGATGAGAGTCAGTTGAACCAGGCTGAAAAGTCTGTATGGAAATCTTTCAAGAGTGTTTGCCAGAACTTCTTAGGGAATAATAAGGCAGACAACTACAAAGAAATAGTGGATGATCTTATGCAATCTTACAAGGAATGTAATATGTCTTTAAAAATCAATTTCTCCGATTTGCACCTGGATTCCTTCCCAGCAAATCTTGGGGAAGTCAGCGATGAACATGGTGAACGATTCCGTCAGGACATTTCCAAAATGGAAAAGCGGTACCAGGGCAAGTAATTACTGTTGAACCCTTAAAAAGGATTTTCCTGAGACAAAATACAGGAGAAAATCCTATACTTCTACCTTTTAGGGGAGTTAGTCCTTTACTATGTACGTATTGTAAATGTATTTAATACTGTAAACTTAAAATCACTGTCTCTCAAAATCCTTACGTGATAGAGAAATTCTGAAAATATATTTGTATTCAGTACAATAAATACTATAAGGTTCACTTATTTTGACTTCTGAGAGAAAAAAAAAGTTTAATTTTGTTGACCGGTGTTATTTGCTTGATTGCTCACCCTTAGACTCTGCCAGCTAAAAGCCATGGGGGAGCGGTGCTTCATTATTGCTTCAACCAATCAGGATGCAGGGGTGTGCGTCCTATCCAGTACGATTAAGCAGCCTGCAATTGTAGCAAGCTCACTCCCTTTCTCCTCTACACACTGCAGGAAAAAACCCAGAGCTTGTGTGTGGTAGCTTTCAGTGGCATGATCTCGGCACTGACAAGAGAATGAGAATATACAGCAATAAAGATAAATAATCACACTATTGCAGTATATAGTGATACCTCTTTTATTTGATAAACATTTTAGTAAGAGGACTAACTAAAATCTTTGTCCAATAAAAAAGGTATCACTATATACTGCAATAGTCTGTTTATTCATCTGTATATACTGTGCGTGTTTGAATATCTCTCTCTATATATAGATATTTATAATTAAAGAGTGAAGCAGCCGTGAATGTCCAGTAATTTAGCAATTAGTAATATATAGAGAATCTCACAGAAGTGAGTACACCCCTCATATTTTTGTACATATTTTATTATATCTTTTCATGTGACCAACACTGAAGGAATGACCCTCTGCTACAATGTAAAGTAGTAAGTGTACAGCCTGTATAACAGTGTAAATTTGCTGTCCCCTCAAAATAACTCAGCACACAGCCATTAATGTCTAAACCGTTGGCAACAAAAGTGAGTACACCCCTAAGTGGAAATGTCCAAATTGGGCCCAAAGTGTCAATATTTTGTGTGGCCACCATTATTTTCCAGCGCTGCCTTAACCCTCATGGGCATGGAGGTCACCAGAGCTTTACAGGTTGCCACTGGAGTCCTCTTCTACTCCCCCATGATGATATCACGGAGCTGGTGGATGTTAGAGAACTTGCGCTCCCCCACCTTCCGTTTGAGGATGCCCCACAGATGCTCCATAGGGTTTAGGTCTCTTTACATGCTTGGCCAGTCCATCACCTTTACCTTCAGCTTCTTTATCAAGGTAGTGGTCATCTTGGAGGTGTGTTTGGGGTCGTTATGTTGGAATACTGCCCTGTGGCCCAGTCTCTGAAGAGAGGGGATCATGCTCTGCTTTGGTATGTCACAGTATATGTTGGCATTAATGGTTCCCTAAATGAACTGTAGCTCCCCAGTGCCGGCAGCACTCATGCAGGCCCAGACCATGACACTTCCACCACCATGCTTGACTGTAGGCAAGACACACTTGTCTTTGTACTCCTCACCTGGTTGCCGCCACACATCTGTATATGACGCTGAGCGCGTGCATTCAAGTTCTTTGGTCGACCATGGCAAGCCCTGTTCTGAGTAGAACCTGTCCTGTGAAACCGCTGTGTGGTCTTGCCCACCGTGCTGCACCTCAGTTTTAGCACTGTAGTCCACAGTGATATTCTTCTTGTTGGACAAACATCTCACTAAGAGTGACAAAACTGTTATGGTAAAATAAGAAAAATTCACATGAAATTGTGATAATGTGTTAAAAAACCCAATTCCATATTAAGTCCTGTATTTTTAGTGTTGAAGAATGTGATCATCCTTATTTCAAATGCTTTTCCCTCTTGAATGTTTTTAAATTTTCCTCTGAGTATTTACACTTTTAAGTTTTGGATGTAGGGATCATTCTGGCTAAAACGGTTTCCCACTGGGCTACAATAACTATCTTCATTATAATCTTCATTATGCTTTCTTATTGAATGTCTATGTAAATTCATCCTTAAATGCATTTTTTGGCCGGTTTCTCCAATGTAACAGCGTGTCACATAAAGTACTTTGTATTATATAAATCACATTGGAGGATGTGCATGTTTAGGATCCTTTGCAGTTATAGCTTGTTGTTATGTGTGTCTGTGTCATCATTACATATGTGTTGACATAACTTACAGACACTTTTGTTACAAGGTATAGTTCCATTTTTTGTATTCAGTTGTTCATTGGCCAATTTTCTGCAGACAAGTTTTTGTTTCGGGTTAGGTGGTTTAAATGCAAGAATGGGAGGTTTTGGAATATATATTTTAATTCAGTATCTTTGGCTAGTAATGGTTGTAAATCTTTGATTATATTTCGTATTTTCACTAAAACTTTATGGTATGTGGTCACTAAAGGTATACGTGAAGTAGTTTCTTTTGTTTTGTATTTTAACAGGTGTTCATGGGGTATTTTGATAGCAGTGGTTATTTTTTAGGTAATAATACAGGATTTGTAACCCTTTTGTTTGAAAGATTTAGACAGTGTTTTAAATTTTTTATCACAGTCTCCAGTGTTTGAGCAAATGCGATGGTATCTAATACTTGATTATGGATGATGGCTTGTTTGGTGTAGGAAGGGATAAAAACTGGAGCTGTGTAGGTAATTACATCTGTCTGTAGGTTTCCTATATATAGATGAGTGGAGAGTGCCATTGGTGATGGATATAGTAGTGTCTAGAAAGTTTACCTGTTCTGTAGAGAAATCCATTTTAAGTTTTATAGATGAATTTGCGTATTGTGAAGCCATTTTGGTACCCATGGCAGTCCCCATCATCTGTAGGTAGGTATCTTGGTTAAAAGTAAAATAGTTGTGGGTAAGGATATATTCTATTAGTTTAACAATAATATCAGGGCCATATTTATTGTTTTGCTTGTTTCTTGAAAGAAACCTAAAGCAGGCCTCAGTGCCATCTTTGTGTGGGATATTACTGTAAAGAGACTCTACATCCATGGTAACAAGTAGTGTGTTAGCAGGTGGGTCTTTAACTTTACTGCGTTTGTTGAGAAAGTCAGTGGTGTCTTGTATATAGCTACAGGTGTTACTAACTAATGGTTTAAGGATGTTTTCAACAAATCCAGATATCTGTTCAGTCAGTGTGTCCATACCTATAACAATTGGTCTCCCAGGGTTGCCTGGTTTGTGGATTTTTGGCAGTAGGTAGAAAGTCCCAGTTGTAGGATTGGTGGGGATGAGTTGTTCTAATTCTTGATGTATATTTTTAGGTAATGTTTTGATGAGTTTCTTTAGACATTCAAATAGAATCACTAATGTACTATTCCATATTTGTACTACTACATATATATATATATATATATATATATATATATATATATGTTGTTGTTTTATCGTTCAGTCGTGTTCGACTCTCCTTGACCATAATGGAACGCAGCACTCCAAGCAAATGTGTTTGGCACTGCCCATCTCATCTTCATCAAGCTAATTTATATCTATATATTTAGTTGTTCAGTCATGTCAGACTCTCTGTGACCCCATGGACCACTGCACAACAGGCACTTAGGCCACAGACAAGTACAGCATGCAGATTGGCATTCGGCTTGGCACAGCATACAGATTGGCACAGCACTTGTTTCTCCCTTTAAGAGACCAAGTGCAGCCTGTCTGTGCCTGGGAGGTATGCAACACTCATGGGCTGAATTAATGAAGGGGACGGGTTCTGTGACATCACAAATGACATCATCGGGAGGTGGGGCTAGCGCAGACATTCAGGGAAGAACTGTCACTCAAGCTCTTCCCAATACCAGTATGTTTGGCTTGGAAATGGACATAGGTGAACAATGACAAAGCAGCCACTTAATCGATACTCTGTTTGATCATTAGGAACTCAGGAGGGAAATTCAAACAAGGTACCAAGAAACTACTGCATTGGCTAAGCTGTAGTCAATAATTCACTTAGAGAACATTATAATTGCATTAGTATTGTTCATTTAATTCTACTTACATTTGTATTTTCTTGACTCTAAAATCCTAGATAGTGTTGGATCCTGACTTAACCATTAACTTTCTTCTTGTTTATCTGCCTTGTGTTTACATTCGTTATTGATTGATTCAGGGGCTGAATTGGCTTTGCAAACAACAAATGTCTTTTTTTTATTAACTTGTATCTCAATAAAAAATATTTGCACCTTCAAAGTGTTAGGTATGTTGTGTAAATCGAATAGTAAAAATATAAATTATAGCAATATTAAAAGAACATTGTAGTTCAGTATAAATGTCACATGCTTGTATAATAAAATCAACAAGAATGCAAGACAGTAGCATTCCCATTGGGGGATTCCATCTTAAATTGCTACTCTGTCTGTAGTTTGATGGGGAGGGTTATCCTGTAGCCCCCTACTTTGCCCTCTTTGAATCAATGGTTCCTCTCACTCTTCTCGGTTAGGAAAAAACATTAAATCAACATTGAATAGTTAAAATAGAAGGTTTTAATTATTTATTTTAAACTTTAGAAAACATTATGCACATCATGACGTCAAATTTAATTTCACTTCAAATGTCCATATCTCTTTCATTTCATTCTCACCTGTTCACTTCATAAATCAGTCCTGCAGACACCACTGTGAGAAACCGCACCACCTGACCATGTGGACCAATAGTTAGGCTCTGGGTGTGGTATAGGCACTAAAACTTGCAATATGGAGCTTGACATAGTGATATGCTCTTAAGGATTTGAGGACTGAAGTTTATACACAGGTTTACTCCTCATATAGTCTTAGAATGTCAGTATCTCACATGGAAAATCTCAAATCTGTTACCCAACCTGGACGGCATCCATAAGATAAGGGATCTATACCTTAGTTTACTACAGCAATGATATTTTCCTGACAATATATATTTAGTACTTTAGGGAGCTCCATCACCGTTCCCAGTAAAATTGTATGATACCCCTTATTTGAATCAAGAGATGGATCATCTTTCAAATAAGGGGTTATACATACACCGATAACGGTCAGGTAAGGACTGTAATAACTTTATTTGATACAGCAGAAAAGTGTCCAAAATAGACTTAAAGCATCTCCAGGACTCCAAGAGAAGTCAACATCCTGAGTAAATAAGCCAATATCAAAAAAGTATTTATTACCAATAAGTCATGACCCTCAAACACTACAAAATATAACAACCCACCAAAGTAGTAGACCACATATTACTAGCTAATGTAGTGTCCAATCTGTGCAATTACTCCACACCAAGTAAAAGAAGCCACACATACAAATAAAAACCTAGTGGACTGAGAAATAAAGACTATTTGCCTCAAGCCCCTGGACAGAATAACATCTATCCTGCCATCTGCAGCCTGGGCCTACTAACCCAGCTACCTGTGATTCTTGTTTTTTTATAACACCGGACATCTGCATTTCTCACAGCTGCTACTGACACACATACATTACTTAACTCCTTACTCTCCTGACACACCCCAACCTCCATTGCTCTTTGTAACTTCACTCCTGTCAGCATGCTACCTGACACATCAGGCTGAAAATGGCCCCCTCGGCTTATACTCGAGTCACCACCCCCGTGTCTCTCTTTCCCCCGTGTCTTATCCCCCCAATCCTCAACCCCCCTCCTCATCCTCAACCACCCTCCTCATCATCAACCCCCCATCCTTAACCCCCCATCCTCAACCCCCCTCCTCATCCTCAGCCCCGCCGCCTCATCTTCAACCCACCCTCCTCATCCTCAGCCCCGCCTCCTCATCTTCAACCCACCCTCCTCATCCTAAACCCCCTCCTCATCCTAAACCCCCCTCCTCCCTTTACCCCTCTAAATACCTCCCCCTCTCCCTTTCCCCTCACTTACCTTCCATATGCAGTTGCTCCTCCTCGCTCCTTCTGTCTGTTTCGGGACCCGTATATGTTAATGATGTGACGTCACATACCCCTCGGCTTATACTCGGGTTGGCTTATACTCGAGTATATACGGTAATCACATATATAGTTGTGAGCATGCGAGTTTTTGCTAATGCTTGCGAGCTCCTTGCCAGCAACTGCGGCCCTCTGAAAAAATACGTGACACGCTACGACCCATTCTGAACACGCAAAAACCAGCCCATAACGGCGGACAAGAAAACATAACAAACACAATAAATAAACACAACAAACACATAAAAAGCTTACCTACAGCAAGGGGGGGCATCCAGTACTTCGAAAAGTGAAGTTACACGTCCATTTAAGTCCAAAAAACGGAGTTTAAGCAGCCGAAAATCACCTATAGTACAGTGACTTGCAAAACTGAAACAACGCTACAGTCAACTTTACGAGGTACGTAACACATACTATGCGGCACGTACCAAACTGATATTAGCCAACATTTTGACAAGTACTACGCATAAAATGGCGGCTGGAACGCAAATTTGACGCTGGAACGCAAATAGCGCATGCGTATTGCGCTCTAACGGTCTGAGGCACCTCAAAGTTTATAAATACTGCCTACTATCCAGAAAATTCTACATTTCTACTCAGGTGATGAACGGAGTGACTGGATAGTTAACTGCTGCTGTTACTTGAGAAGAGAATTATTTCCTAATTTCCTACTTTACACTGTGCAAATCACTCTAACTATGAAAATAGGATTCATGTATAGTGACATGTGACACGCACATTTATGTGTATAGGCCCTACAACAAACTAATGAAACAAGTATATTTAAAGGACATTAATTTACTGCAACTCATAGCAAAAAATAATATGAAACTAATACATATGTAACCTGTAGCTGAATCTTTCCCCTTTTTTTCAATATTCAAACAGACTCTGCATCAACAGCGTCACTCAAGAATTTGCACCGTGGACTGTCAAAGAGATTTACTTTATTTTTCAAACAGACACTACAAGAAGACTGGCGGATTAAGATTGGCAGGAGGGGACGCTCTGTCATTCGGACAACAACAACACTTCAATCAAGGTATAGTATAAGAAGTACCCCAAAAAATTACATATATATGTTTAATGGCCGCCAATATAACAATTCAAAGTAAAAAAATATATATATATATACAAATTTTAGGAAGACCAAAACAACACAGTTGAACAAACTTCACAAAGACCTATACAATTTACAAAGAAAGACAGTTGCAGAGAAAAAAAAAAAAAGAGGTGGTCCCAAAACAGGATAGTATCCAAAATATTAGCAACATAGATAAAAAAAAATATTACTCCTCTTTACTGTAAAATAACCTCCAACCATCACCCACAAGCCAAATAAAGTACAATAAAAAACTTAATTAACAAACCAAAAAAAATAGCCATTTCAATTAACACTATACACATAATACTATATCTACAAAAAGCTATAATGTCATTACCTTCAGTGTGCTATGCATGTAAGCTAAAAATAACAACCTACGACAGAAAGTAAAAGCAACAAAATAAAACACACTTATTTAACAATACAAAGAAAGTTCCGCTACAATGAACTACAATCACATAGAAACAAACTGATGATAAATTAAATAAAATAAAAAATTAATAAAATGAAATTAAATAAAAAATTAAAAAACAAACTTAACATCTCAAACTAAACTAATGATACATTATTTTCTTTTACAGATTAACATGGCTGATAAAGACAGCAAACAAGAAAAGATAAGACGTCAAGCTAGAGAACGACATCAGAGATGGGCCAACCAGCAGACACCAGAGCAGAAGGAAATTCGCGAGAAAAAGAATGCAAAAGAATTTCAAGCAAAAGACCAAAAATGAAAGATACACCAAAAAAGCTACTAAGAAATCAAAGCATTTAGAACCTGTTTCTGAAACATCAGATGACCAAATAAAAGATATACCAAAAAAGCCACCAAAAAAACAAAGCATTTACAACCTTTTACTGAAACATCACATGACATTTCAACTGATGAATTTGAAAATGAAACTGATATATGCTTTGCAAATTGTCCTTTACTCAAGTCTTTAGCAGTAGAGGTTCATAATTGTGGGGACATGAATACTCAATGCCAGTTTTGTGAAGCTTATCATTTTAAACAGGAGAGACCCAGAGATGGCCAATTTATTAGTTGCTGTCAAAAAGGCAAGGTCAAACTTCCAGAAAGAAAACACTTCCCAATCTATTTACAAAACATTATGACTGAACCAACTTTTTCAAACTACAAAAATGTTAAGACAAACATAAGATCATACAATAGTGCCATATCCTTTGCATATATGGGGGCAACATTAGCTGCTAATGTACCAGGACATGGTCCTTACTGTTTTAAAGTCCAAGGCCAAATTTACCATCGGACTTCACGTTTACATCCAGAGGAAGGAGAGCAAGGAAAATGTGCTCAACTGTATGTCCTAGATACAATGGAAGCTGTTGACCAACGTATGCAGCTGCAAGAAAATAAAAAATGCTTACCCACTGTTTTTATAGAGCTAGATAACATTATGGCCAAAAACCCCTACACTAAAGCTTATAAAAAATTGGCAGAAGTAGAAAATGAACAACAACTTCATGCAGAAAGACATCAATTACCAATCCCAAATGTCAATATGGTGCTTAAAAGAGATAGACATACAGTGGGTATAAAAAGTCTACACACCCCTGTTAAAATGTCAGGTTTCTGTGCTGTTAAAAAATAAGACAAAGATAAATCATTTCAGAACTTTTTCCACCTTTAATGTGACCTATAAACTGTACAACACAATTGAAAAATAAACTGAAACCTTTTATGTAGAGGGAAGAAAAAATATAAAAATAAAATAATATGGTTGCATAAGTATGCACACCCTTAAACTAATACTTTGTTGAAGCACCTTTATGATTTTATTACAGCACTCAGTCTTTTTGGGTATGAGTCTATCAGCATGGCACATTTTGACTTGGCAAGATTTGCCCACTCTTCTTTGCAAAAACACTCCAAATCTGTCAGATTGCGAGGGCATCTCCTGTGCACAGCCCTCTTCAGATCACCACACAGATTTTCAATCGGATTCAGGTCTGGGCTCTGGTTGGGCCATTCCAAACCTTTAATCTTCTTCTGGTGAAGCCATTCCTTTGTTGATTTGGATGTATGCTTTGGGTCGTTGTCATGCTGAAAGATGAAGTTCCTCTTCATGTTCAGCTTTCTAGCAGAAGCCTGAAGGTTTTGTGCCAATATTGACTGGTATTTGGAACTGTTCATAATTCCCTCTATCTTAACTAAGGCCCCAGTTCCAGCTGAAGAAAAACCGCCCCAAAGCATGATGCTGCCACTGTGGGTATGGTGTTCTTTTGGTCATGTGCTGTTGTCGGGGTTAATACGACATATTATTTTCTATATAATATAGAATACTGAATATTGAGTTCAGAATCAATTTATAGACACATATTCCTTTTTATAAAATAACATTTATTGAAAATACCAAAATCAACTAGTCTAATGAAAAATGTAATATATCAAATCAAATGCAAATATAACACAGTAATATATCAAAATCAAATGCAGATAAAACACAGTATAACCAGTCAGATAAATAAAAGAAAATCAATACATCATATTGTAATACTTATTATTTATGATATATTCTATGCAGTCCTAAAATCTCAATATAAAAGTGTACTTCATTCACATGAACAATGAAACCTGGGATAGCAACCCATAGAATAAAATCAGATAAATCAATTAGTAAAATTCATTCTTAATAACATTTTAGCATGTACTAACAATGTCTAATGATATTATAATATATAGCTATACAGGAATATATTGAATATAACACAATATAGTAAAGTATTTTATAATATAATTGATAAGTTAGCTAAGTAAGTTAATTTGTCTGTATTGGTCAAAAAGAAAAATGAGATATCTAATTTTGTATCAAAATTTATATCCGGAGTATAAATTTCAATGACAAAAGGAAATCTAAATAACTTTTTGATAAGAAATAAACCAAACAGAGAAAATATGGTAATGATTTTCAATTATATCATAAAATAAAATATCTCAATTTATACATTACCAATTATGACACAATTCCACTGGTTAATTCCAAAGTTGTTTTTACTTTTCCATAGATAAAACTTTTATCTTCTTTTCTCTCCTTCTCTCTCTCCTGTTGTTTTCTTTTAGATCCTGTTTCTATCCATAATTATACCTCTTGCTTATTTGCCTATCAGAATCCCAAATCAGTTAAAGTATCTATTAACCAATAAAATCTTTTCATGATGTCATCACTTATTTAAATTTTATAAAGAATATATTTCTCTATAGAGACGTTTATTCCTTTAACCATAAGATGGCGCTCTCAGACCTATGAATTGTTATCCCTTTTAATTAACTAATGACCCTTTGACCCACAACCTATAAACAAGATTAAGTCATAATAATGTTATCAGCTAGATATCCCTAGACAGATTTACTATACTGTTTACTAGACTTAGTGTCTATGAAACGAATATTTCACATGTGAATATTTAAGGAGTGATTTTATTACCTAGATTTTAGGAGTTCAGTCAGATATTTATCTCTTATAGAACAATGGATTATTCAAATCATGGATTGTTCACTGGTGGGCAGCTGTGAAAACATATCTTTCACATAGATATTTTCAAGTAATAGAATTGCATGCATAGGTACATATATAAATATACAGCATATAAAATATTAATACAATGGATATAAAAATAGGGGTTAACAATTGGAATATCATATTATACTATAATATTCATATAAGATAGAACTTTATTCATACAGAAGTTCTGACATATCCCCCTCTCTGAAATAATATCGCTCTTTAATAAAGTAGGTGATATTATTACAGTTGTAAATATGAGAAGTCAGTGGTTCCCGGAAAAACAGATACTCAATCCTTGATATGCTGTACTTCCAATGTAAGTCAATTGAATGGGAAGTAACCTTGGAATGCAAATTGTAGTAACAATAGTCTCATTCACTACAGTTATTAAGTCATTTAGCTTGGAGTTCCGATTCTCTTTGCACCTTCTTCAAGGAATCCCGAAATTCCCTAGATTCCTTAATTAATGTTTCATATATACATAGAGTTTATTATTGACATAGTGGTACCTATAATAGCTCCAAGTATAATCATTATTGCAGCCCCAATAAGGAAACTGATAAATCGTTTAGGGCGTCGGCTGTTGGAACTGTAAGACTCAGGAATAAAAGTTTTCCTTAATTGTTCCAACATCTCCTTTACAGTAGCCTGTGATCGACCAATGTGTTCACGATACCACACTTTGGTTTCCTCCATCTGTATATTAGATATGTTAAATTGCCTTTCAATCATTGTCTGTGGATCCACGCTCATGAAAATCTTTTGCGATGTCAATCTCCTTCCGGTGAGAATAAACCCTGGAGCCTCTTGGATAAGGATTCCTGAAGAAGGGCCTGGTTCCACATTAGGTTCCATTCGGACCTCTTGGCAGAGGATCAACATCACCCATATCAGAGTTGTTTTCCTTTCTTTCATTTTCAATTACTAGGAAATAAAAACGAAAAGTTTTAATAGTGTATTTTATACAATGTAAAAATAGGATAACCTTATTATATAGGGTATTCAAAGTCACATTATTCATCAGGAGTACCATCAATGATCCTTAATTGAGATCTTGGGTGACAACTTTTTATTTGATTAATATGAACCCATCTTTCAAACATTTCACCATTTTTTGGAATTTGTATTTTATACACAACAGGTGAAATTTTGTCAATAATAGTATAAGGTCCTTTCCATGAAGGCAAAAACTTTTTCTCTTTCACTTGGTTTCGTTGAAAGTTGTACAAATATATCTGATCTGTGATCTCGTACTCCTTTTTGGATGTCTTAAGATCATAATAAGTTTTAGTACTTACAGCAGATTTCTCTAAATTTCTTTGTGCAAAAGCAAATGCCTGCTGTAAGTGTTTCCTCAGATCCTCTATATATTGATGGGTTGTAGCAGCATTCACTAAATTATGGTCTTGGGTTCTGTAAATAAGGTGTTGTGGGAGTACCATACGTCTCCCCGTCATTAATTCAAATGGCAACATCTTTGTTGCCGTACTAGGTGTAGATCTAATAGCCATTAATACTAAAGGTAATTTTATATCCCAATCTTTACCTGATTCTTTCACAAATTTCTTTAAGATACTAACAATGGATTGGTTGTACCATTCCACATTACCACTAGAAGCAGCACGATAAGAGATATGTAACTTTCTCTTAACCCCTAGGATTTTCCACATACGGTTCATTACTTCACTGGTAAAGTGAGATCCCCGATCGGACTCAATTCGTTGTGGTAAACCAAAACGGGAAAAGACATGGTTAATTAATAATATTGCAGCAGTTTCAGTTTTACAATTTGTGGCTGGAAGGCATTCTACCCATTTGGTAAATATACATGTAACCGTTAACATATATTTATTACCCCTAGATGATGTTGTTACTGGGCCAATAAAATCTATTTGGATATCTGACCAGGGCATAGACATCCCTCTTTTCTGAAGAGGAGCTCTATGGGTAGGTGTATTAGGTTGGTATTGGGGACATACCAAACATCCCTGACAATATGTCTGGACATCTTTCAACATGTGCGGCCAATATGCGAAATCTCGCAGTATTTCATAGGTGATTTTATCCCCTCTGTGACCTGATGTTGGGGCATCATGGGCATGTTGTAACATTAGACCTCTATATGAGGTAGGAACCACCCATTGCTGTATTCCATTCTTAGATGTAAGAATAAGCAATCCATCTAAGATGCTAAATTGGGCTTTTGACTTCATTAAAATTCTCAGGTCTTCTTTACCTACAACATCTATCTCATTCCGAGGATATTCAGCTGGATCTTGTATATGGTTATAAAATATACCTATGATTGGATCCTCTTTCTGACTACTGATTAAATCAGAATTTGGAGTATCTTGGGACCATTGAGCTGTAGACAATTCTGTACTCTTTTGGATTTGTTGTCTTGTTATAGCCTGAATTTGAAATGGACCCAAAAGATGATCCACATCAACAAGCTCCCCCTCTAGGGCACCTTGTTTTGCCAACTTATCAGCCAAATCATTTCCTTCTTTATCCTGTCCCATTATCTTTGAGTGGCCCTTTGTCTTCTTCCAATATATAGTCATTCCATTAGAGATTACCATCTCATCAATAGTATGCAATAACCTACCATGTTTCACTGGTTTCTTCCAGGCATTTGTCATTTCATTATGTTTCCATACCTGTAAGTATTCTACGAAACTATTACGGACATATTCCGAATCAGTGATGATCACTAATTCCTTAAGATCATGCTCTATTGCAGTTTGGATAGCGCGATATACGGCTACCAATTCTGATATTTGACTAGTCTTAGATCCTATTTTATATCTTTCAGGTGGAATCGGGATATTATCTTTCCATACATTTCCAATTCCTGCAACCAATTTGTTATCTGTTCCCTCCTTAATATGATATGCACATCCATCCACGTAGACTGTGGGTAGAGTATTACATAATACCTCTTCATATACCTTATGGGGAGATAATTTGTATTCCTTCATAAGGTCCACTTCGGACCAATTTTCTCTAAGAGGATCCTCGGCGGTACAATCATGTAAATCAGCTAACCCTTGGGCCACTGGATTCCTCTTATTTTGTGCATATCTAATTTCCAAAGGCCATCCTTGTAAGGATAAAGTCCATGCGGTTATACGGCTATTTGACAAATTACCGGCTCTAATTTTATCACTCTGAATGTATTGTAATGGTTGATGAGCGGTTTCTACTATAATTTTCTCACCTTGGATAAAATTTCGGAAATTCTGTAAGGCCCATACTGTGGCAAACAGAGCTTTCTCACAGTCATTAAATTTTACTTCTACAGGTGATAATGTCTTACTTGCATACGCAATAATTTTATTATGTTGGTCATATTTCTGATATAAAACAGCGCTCAAGCAAAAATCAGTATATCCAGTTTCTAAAAAGAATGGTTTACCCATTGTAGGATAAACTAGGCAAGGAGCCTGGCTGAGTTTTTGTTTTAATTCGTTTACAGCTTGATTTTGAATTTCCCCCCATTGCCATGGCTCTCCTTTCTTTAATAATCGAATGAGAGGCCGAGTTACCTCTGCATAGTTATCAATAAACTTACGAGAATAATTAGTGACACCTAGAAATGATCTTAATTCTTTTAGATTTGTAGGGGTTTTGGTTTTAAAAAGAGCCTCCACTTTCTTTTTCTGTGGATTTATACCTTCAGGAGTTAATTCATGGCCTAAAAAATTAACTTTAGTGCGGCACCATTGTGCCTTTTGAAGAGATAGTTTAACTCCTGCATGTTTCAATTGATCTAGAACATGTCTGATTTCAAAAATATGTTTATCAAAATCGTTATTTTTAATCAAGATATCATCTACATATGTTAATGTCCCTCGCTCTTGAGCGTCAGGCATTGCCTTATGTAAAAATATAGCAAACTCATGCCCTGAATTTATAAAGCCAAATGGGGTTCTAGTCCATGTATATTGCTGTTTCCCAAAGGTGAAAGCCAGTTTATATTGGTCCTCTTCATTTATTTTAATGGTCCAATAACCTTGGGCACAATCAAGCGTAGTAAATAATTTAGATCCTTGTATTTGTGCTAAACATTGATCGATATATGGAACGGGCCATGCAGACATGTACACCCGTTTATTTAATTGTCTCAAATCAGCGCATAAACGCCAAGTTCCATTTGGTTTCAAGACACCTAGAATAGGGTTATTAAAAGAACTGTGCACCGGTCTAATAATTCCCCTAGACTCTAGGTTCTTGATAATATCTGCCAATGATTCATAAGAGGCAAGAGGGAGTCGATATTGTTTCACAAATACAGGTGGCATATTTGGGTCAGTTTTAATTTTAGTGACATGTAAATTTGTCAAACCACAATCATATGAATCCTTAGAGAACATATCTTGGTAATCAATTAATACTTGTCTTAGTTTTTGGCGTTCAATGTCATTAGAACATCCGCTAGCTAAGGCTATCTGTTCCTCAACTCTTTCTCTAAACCCAGGGAATACCTCAGGCTGACTAATCTCATAAATCTCCTCCAATTGTGTAGACAAATCAGTAGTGATCATACTTACCTGCGTCTCAGTATTCTGATATTTCTCATATTCTTGTTCATCAATTGTTTGGTTAAAAACAAGTTCGTTATCCATAATATCACAGTTACTTTCAGTGAAACTAAAGGGATAAATAGACTGGACAGTAAATAATCCCTCAGGTTGTGTGTCAAAACACTGATCCATAATCTGGTCATCATTTACATAATTCTCTGGTATCAAACCAATAACAATATTCATAAACTCAGAAGTAAAATACTCAGAATCTATAGCCATACCTATTAGGGATCCCTTCTCCAAACGTATTGGATGGGATGCTGTGTTATTCACCAGAATAATGAATGATACCTGTGTTATAGTAATTAGAGGTGTATGAGTGAGGGTGAGGCCTTTTTGTTGCATCTGATGACTAAGATTTACAAAGGCATCAATACCTTTAATCTTTTGACCCCTTTTTACCTGTAAAGGGAGAGGAAATTGTGCCACCCCCTCTGGTATTGTAACACTTTGGTCCATTTGCACGGTTACTGCATAAGGCATTTGTTGTGCAGATTTCAATGCTTCTGAGTCATTTAGGAATTCTAAGGGCTTATCCTGTAGTCTGGACCAAATAACATTATTGATTAAATCAATTTGGGATGCAAAGCGATGTAATAGATCATTTCCAATATAGATTGGATATTGGGAATCCTGAATAACTAAGAATAAGTGCATAATCCTTTTACCCCCAATGAAAAGAGGTAATAAACATTTTGCCATAATAGCATGAGTTGAAGTTTCATGATCTATTTTACATACCCATTGATCATCGGGTTGTGTATTTCGGATTAAATTAATATTCTTTATTTGTTTTAATAAGCTCTCATTAACATAGCTATGCTCATGTTTTAGAGCTAGTTTTGCTTGTTGAGAATTTCTCATACCTGGAATATCAATAGGAATAAATAAACCTTCATCATTGGTTTCTATTTCCACCAGAAATCTAGAGTGTTTACTTATGTTTAAAGGCTTAGAGTCGTTCTTATTTAAAGAGATAGTTAATACATTTCCCTCTATTTGAATATTTTTAATATGCGCCTGATCAATTTGGATCACATTTTCATTATTTACTTGTTAAATTAATGTCTTTACATTTAAGTACTGTCATTTCAGGCATTCGATTATTTTGGAAGTGAATCTCTACTGATTCCTACTTTTTCTCAATAACATGACAGTTCCTTTGCATATGAGGTTGTTTAACCTGATCATAATTGATGGGAAATTTAACTTGTGACCATATCACACCATCAATAAAATCAATTACTGGACTAAATCTTCTAAGTAAATCAGTCCCAATTATAATTTTGTAACTAGGAATATCCACTATAATAAATGGATGTTTCATTTGTTTATTTCCTATTCTGATATCTAACCACACATGGCCTACAGTATTAACTTTAATACCATCAAAATTTCTAACAGTTCCCACGAATGGTTTCAAAATAGTTTTCTTTTTGGTTTTACTCTCAATTTCCTCATATGTCTCTTTGGAAATTACAGTGACTTGGGAACCTGTATCAATTAATGCTTTATGATTTAAGGTTTCAACATTCTGTATGCCAATGGAAACATAATATCGGTTCTGTATTTCCTCCATTTCACATAAGAAATGTGTATGTCTTAACATCTCTAACTTCTTCCATTGTTTATTTTTATTTGAGAAGTCAGATTGTGGAGTATGATCTATCCAATTTATAACTATTTCTGTAGGATTATCAGCAATTTCCTGATTAACATTTGTTTCACTTTCAATAAACTGAACAGGTAATAAATCATCTGTCATGACATTGCAATGCTTTTCTATTTCAACTATTAATCTTTTACCGGTAGACTCTGGTTCAATCTGTGTTACCTCTTGTGAGCTTAAAGGTTCAACATCCCTTCCTTGCTGAATAGGAATTTCTGAAAGTAAAAGATACTTAGGGAAAGGGAATACATTATTAACATTCTTTTTGGAATATACTTTTATATTTTTATTTGAATCAAGAGTTTCACAAATATCACTTCTGTTTGTGTTATTGATCACTAATCTATTTTCACAATTAGTATTTAGTCATTGGCTTTGGCTTTGAGAATTTTGACCGTTTTGGGCTGGATCATTTCTCACTGACTGAGTAGTAAATCCTGCCATAAATGCAGCCATCTGTTGTGTCAAAAGTTTAACCTGCTCTTCTAAATTAGATGATGGTTTAGAATCTTGGTTTTGGCTATATCTTTTAACCCTTTGATTCTCTGAATAATTTGAAGTGTTAGGCATTGGAGGGGTTAATCTCCCTTCTGCACTAGGAGATTTTGTTCTCCAGACATAATTTTTAATAGGATTGTTTCCCCTGTAATTTGGACTAACATAAAAAGAATCATTATTTGCATTTTGAGATTTTTCACTTGCAATTTTTACTGGCCTAAATGATGACTGTGCCTGACTTGATTTGTTCAAATTTTTAACCACATCTGCGTAAGATTTTGTACCTGTCTAATACCGTAAATTAGGTTTAACAGAAATTTCTGCCACAGTTTGATTATTAAATTTTTCCCTTCGCTTATAATTATTCCCATCATCAAGCTGAATCTCATATATTTTAGTACATTCATTTACTAACCAACTTAAAGGCTTTGCGTCATCAAAATCACGCGCCATATTTCTCTGAATGTACAAAGGTAGTGCATGGAAGTAAATTCTTTTAAATTCAGGAGATTCTGGGTCTGTCTTTTTCGCAGTCTGTCTATAAGCGTGTTTTAAGGTGATTAAAAATTCTTTTGGACTTTCGTCAGGCTTACATTTTAGATTATGAACTGCTTTCATAGCAGCCTGTGGGTTTCTATACTCAGAAAAGTATTTTCTCACCTCAGATTTATATATCTCCCAATCATTTATATCGCTGTCATGGAGAGAGGTGAAAAATGAGGTATAAGAGCTATCAAATGACCAAGGGAGGTATGATATTTTATCATTAGCCCCCCTTATCCCTAGTTCAACCATCACCCTTTCTAGTGAATCAAGGTGGTCTTCTATGGACAATTTTGAATTTTTGGTGTAAGGTTTAATTAATTTTCTTATAGCCTGGGCTTTCTCATGGAAAGAGAGTCTTTTATTTGATCGTATATCTTCATCACTATCAGTCTCATTTTTAGAGCTATGTAAGATTTTTATAGGTGATCGTTTATGTTTATTCCTTGAAGGTACTATTTCTAATTCTTCCTCAGAATCACTAAAATCCTTCATCACAATTTTGCTTGAGGCGTAATCTTGAGCCCTATTTAAATCCATTTTTAGATTTTCAACATCTTGTTGGTATTGTTTAATCTCATTCTTAGCTATAGTCAGTAATTTTTGGATCTTTTTATTCTCTACAAGTATCTCAGCCTCATGAATTTTCTTGTCAGTTAATTCTTGAGTTAAAATTTCAATCTTTTGTTGCAATTTCTTCTGTTCTATTTTTAAATCCTGACAAGCCTGAACATACTTTTGCGCTAGTTTATCAGCATATTCAGCTTTCTCATTTAAGTATTCACATTTCTCAGACAATTCCTCAAATTGAACTAATTTTTGACTTTCCTCACCGGTATCTCTTGCACGCTCAGCTACCAATTTATTTATTTCTGCCTGTAATTCATTGCATTTCTCTAAATATTTACCATTTAAATTTTGGGCTGCGTTAAATGTCTCTGTCGTTTCAACAACTGTTTTCCTTAATTCTTGAATTTTGATAAACTGCTGCTCTGCTAGCTGCGTTTTTTCTCCATGTAAATCTCTCAGAGTTTGACAAGTAATAGCAATGTCTTGGATCTGATTATTTAAATCTTTTATGGTAATTTCCTTTTGGGAATTTTGATATTTCCAGCTTCTGGCTAATTCCATCCAAACAGTAGATAACCTAGCTAAATGCTTCTTTCTTTCTGATTTAATTTGAATTGCATTTATAGTGCTCATCATGGTTGTTAACAAATTTTTATCTTTGAACCAATCATCAATTGTATCACCATCAATTTCAGGATGTATTTTAACCAAATATTCTGACAACTGTTCCCTGTATTCACAAACAGGATATACATTTGAAACTAAAGTTTTAATTAACAACTCCATTCCCTGTTTACCATGACCAATTATGTCATCTAAAGATAATGCTCCTACTGTTTCAGAACCAAAAACACCTTCAGCCATTTTATTTTCTTTTTAACAAATGTTATTCAATAAAAAGTTTTAAATCAATTAAATAATTGACCACGTGTCTATAAAGATATATATCTCACTGGGGCCTCCAAATATGTCGGGGTTAATACGACATATTATTTTCTATATAATATAGAATACTGAATATTGAGTTCAGAATCAATTTATAGACACATATTCCTTTTTATAAAATAACATTTATTGAAAATACTAAAATCAACTAGTCTAATGAAAAATGTAATATATCAATTCAAATGCAAATATAACACAGTAATATATCAAAATCAAATGCAGATAAAACACAGTATAACCAGTCAGATAAATAAAAGAAAATCAATACATCATATTGTAATACTTATTATTTATGATATATTCTATGCAGTCCTAAAATCTCAATATAAAAGTGTACTTCATTCACATGAACAATGAAACCTGGGATAGCAACCCATAGAATAAAATCAGATAAATCAATTAGTAAAATTCATTCTTAATAACGTTTTAGCATGTACTAACAATGTCTAATGATATTATAATATATAGCTATACAGGAATATATTGAATATAACACAATATAGTAAAGTATTTTATAATATAATTGATAAGTTAGCTAAGTAAGTTAATTTGTCTGTATTGGTCAAAAAGAAAAATGAGATTTTGTATCAAAATTTATATCCGGAGTATAAATTTCAATGACAAAAGGAAATCTAAATAACTTTTTGATAAGAAATAAACAGAGAAATTATGGTAATAATTTTCAATTATATCATAAAATAAAATATCTCAATTTATACATTACCAATTATGACACAATTCCACTGGTTAATTCCAAAGTTGTTTTTACTTTTCCATAGATAAAACTTTTATCTTCTTTTCTCTCCTTCTCTCTCTCCTGTTGTTTTCTTTTAGATCCTGTTTCTATCCAAAATTATACCTCTTGCTTATTTGCCTATCAGAATCCCAAATCAGTTAAAGTATCTATTAACCAATAAAATCTTTTCATGATGTCATCACTTATTTAAATTTTATAAAGAATATATTTCTCTATAGAGACGTTTATTCCTTTAACCATAAGATGGCGCTCTCAGACCTATGAATTGTTATCCCTTTTAATTAACTAATGACCCTTTGACCCACAACCTATAAACAAGATGAAGTCATAATAATGTTATCAGCTAGATATCCCTAGACAGATTTACTATACTGTTTACTAGACTTAGTGTCTATGAAACAAATATTTCACATGTGAATATTTAAGGAGTGATTTTATTACCTAGATTTTAGGAGTTCAGTCAGATATTTATCTCTTATAGAACAATGGATTATTCAAATCATGGATAGTTCACTGGTGGGCAGCTGTGAAAACATATCTTTCACATAGATATTTTCAAGTAATAGAATTGCATGCATAGGTACATATATAAATATACAGCATATAAAATATTAATACAATGGATATAAAAATAGTGGTTAACAATTGGAATATCATATTATACTATAATATTCATATAAGATAGAACTTTATTCATACAGAAGTTCTGACACTGTGTTGTTTTTGCGCCAAACATATCTTTTGGAATTATGGCCAAAAAGTTCAACCTTGGTTTCATCAGACCATAACACCTTTTCCCACATGCTTTTGGGAGACTTCAGATGTGTTTTTGCTTGGATGTTTTTCTTCGTAAGAAAAGGCTTTCGTCTTGCCACTCTACTCCATAGCCCAGATATATGAAGAATACTGGAGATTGTTGTCACATGTACCACACAGCCAGTACTTGTCAGATATTCCTGCAGCTCCTGTAATGTTGCTGTAGGCCTCTTGGTAGCCTCCCAGACCAGTTTTCTTCTCGTCATTTCATAAATTTTGGAGGGAGCTCCAGTTCTTGGTAATGTCACCTTTGTGCCATATTGTCTTCACTGTGTTCCATGGTATATCTAATGCCTTGGAAATTATTTTGTACCCTTCTCCTGACTGATACCTTTTAACAATGAGATCCCTCTGATGCTTTGGAAGCTCTCTGTGGACAATGGCTTTTGCTGTGGCATGCGACTAAGAAAATTCCAGGAAAGACCAACTAGAGCAGCTGAACTTTATTTGGGGTTAATCAGGGTCACTTTAAATGATGGCAGGTGCATGCCGACTCCTATTTAACACAATTTGGAATGTGATTGCTTAATTCTGAACACAGCTACATCCCCAGTTATGAGAGGGTGTGCAGACTTATGCAACCACGTTATTTTTCTTTTCTTTTTTTCTTCCCTCCACCTAAAAGATTTCAGTTTGTTTTTCAATTGAGTTGTACAGTTTATAGGTCTCATTAAGGGCAGAAAAAGTTCTGAAAGGATTTATCTTTTTGTCTAATTTTTTTACAGCACAGAAACCTGACATTTTAACAGGGTTGTGTAGACTTTTTATATCCACTGTACTGATAAACGTCGTTATAACTTGCCAACATCAAACGAGGTTGCAATGTTGTTTCAAAATGATGAAGGAGAACCACCATTTCAAAGAGACATTAGAATATATCACAGAAATGAGGAGCAACCATTCATTAATATCAGTATCTTAAGTCCAAATTTAGATCCACTGACATATCCCATTGTTTTTGCACACGGAGAAGCCGGTTGGCAACCAAAATTAACACTTCCCAGTTACGTAAATGCTAAAGCCAGAATCCGAAATAATGTTTCTATGCTTGAATTTAAAGTAGCTCAAATTGCCATTCAAAATACATTTAATTCAATTTTATGTGGTGGCAGACTAACACAACAATGGATTATTGATTCCTATTTGCAAGTTGAGGCCAATAATTTAAATTTTATAAAATATCAACAAGATAAACTATGTGTAGAACAATATTGTGGACTAATGGACTATGTTGCTGAGGTGGCTACAAGCAGAGACATGACAGCTGGCAAAGCCATAATTTTATCTTCTTTTCAGGGATCTCCTCAAAATATGAGAGAAAGATACAATGATGTCCCCAAATTTGACAAACCCAATTTATTTATTACATTTACATGTAATCCCCAATGGCCAGAAATTACAAAAAAATTACTTATTGGCCAAAGTCCTTCAGATAGACCAGATTTAGTAGCCAGAGTTTTTAAAATTAAATTAAATGAATTAATACGTGACATCACTATAAGTCACTTATTTGGCAAATGTCTTGCTTATGTATATACCATTGAATTTCAAAAAAGAGGCCTTCCACATGCACATCTTCTCATAATACTTCAAGAAAAAGATAAATTAGATACTGGTGACAAAGTGGATTCAGTCATTGTTGCTGAACTACCAGATCCACAACTATATGGTAGACTCAATGAGATTGTTACTCAACGCATGACCCTGTGGCAAGCTTAATCCACAATCACCATGTATGGAAAATAATACATGTTCAAAAGATTTTCCAAAAGATTATAGAGACAAAACGTATGCCAATTGTGATGGCTATCCACTTTATAAAAGAAGAGAAGGAGATAGTGCCATTATTCGTGGGAAAAAAGTGGACAATAGATATGTAGTACCCTACAATCCACATTTACTCATGAAGTATAAGGCACACATCAATGTAGAAGCCTGCACTTCCATCAAATTCATTAAATATGTGTACAAATATATTTACAAAGGCTATGATGCAGCTACTGTAGTCGTCAAAAGTGCAGACAACCCGGAAAGCACAGAGTTAGTACATGATGAACTTGCATCTCATGTAGATGCTCGCTATGTAAGTGCACCAGAAGCTATGTGGCGCCTTTTAAAATTTGAAATGCATGACATGCAGTATATAGATTAGCAGTACATTTGCCACAAAGACATTTAGTGTATTTCCATGCTAGAAATTAAAGTAATGCATTGTCCCAAAGTGAGCACCGTCACACTTCACTAACTGCTTGGGTTGAATTAAATTCTACAGATTCAGAAGCAACACAATTCTTATATGTTAAAATTCCATATCACTATGTTTTTGTGAATGGATTATGGAGACCTAGAAAAAGCAGAGGAAATAAAATAATCCCAAGAATATTCACAGTCAGTCCAAGAGATCTTGAACGTTTTTGCTTACGACTATTACTTTGAAATGTTCCTGGAGCACAAATTTTTGAAAACTTAAGAACTGTTAATGACATAGGCCCTCATTCAATTGCAATTTGGCCAATTGAATAGGGCTCTAAATAAGCACATAGCATATTTTTTTAAAGAAGTTTATAGTTAGTAAACATCTATCCAAAAGCAAGGTCTTCACTAACTAAAAACTTATTTAAAAAAAATATGTTATGTGCTTATTTAGAGCCGTATTCAATTGGCCGAATTGCAATTGAATGAGGGCCATAGTATATGAATCCTTCAATTTAGCTGCAAGACATAGAAACTTAGTAGCTGATGATACAGAATGGGAAAGATGTCTACAAGAAGCAGCACTATGTCAAATGCCACGGCAGATGAGGGAACAATTTGCATTTATTTGTATCTTCTCAAATGCTCCAAATGCATTAGCTTTGTGGGACACATTTAAAAGTAATATGGCTGAAGACTTTATGCAACGATACAATGAAGCTATTGCACACTTAAAAGCGTTAATGGAAATCCAAGAAGTATTTTTAACTCATGGATTAAGTTGTGCAAGTTTTAATTTGTCTGATCCAGGTCTTATAGATGACATAAACTTTGAAGACTATGACATTCAACTGCAAGTACAAAGAACAGAAGAAAGACTTGCAACTTTAAATACATTACAATTGCAAGCATTTAATGCCATTAAAAATGCACTAGATGACGATATGGTCAAAGAGCGTTATTTCTATCTTGATGTACCTGGCGGATCAGGAAAAACATATCTATATAATTTATTAATGAGTTTTGTACGAGCACAAGGTCAAATAGCACTGCCGTTTGCCACTACTGGAATTTCTGCACTTTTGTTAGAAGGTGGAAGAACTGTACATAGTGGGTTTAAACTGCCAGTGCGTATTTTAGAAACCTCTGTGTCAGATATTCGCATGACATCATTACAAGCAAAAAAAAATGAAAAAAAGTAAAAAAGTAAAAAGATGAGTCTACAATTATGTCATGCTATGCCCTCCAATGTATTGACCGTTTGCTACGTGAAGTCATGGGTAATACTTTGCCATTTGGTGGAAAGGTAATGTTGTTAGGTGGCGATTTTAGACAAACATTACCTGTCGTTGTACATGGAAATAGAACTGACATTATCGAAACCTGTATAAAGTCAAGCACACTATGGAAACATTTTACCCATCTTCAACTGCAACAAAATATAAGATCATAAGGCCAAACTGATTTCAATGATTGGCTTATTAAAATTGGAAAAGGCAGAACTGAAAAAATTGCACATTTACCTGACGACACTGTGCACATCCCACCTCATATGATTTGTCACCAAGATCTTATATCGGCTATATTTGAAGGGAGCATAAATAACCAGGAATATTCAGAGCTTGCCAACCAAGTCATCCTAACCTGTAAAAATAAGGATGCATTAATCCTCAATAATGAAATCTTTAAAAAAATTAATGCACCCCAAAGAAATTATCACAGTGCTGATTCTGTACTTGCTGATGAATTACAAGATTAATTGTTCAACAATTAAAGGACCATTTCATAGATGCTGAAATTTTAACTGGTACCCATAAAGGAGAGAGAGTTTTCATATCAAGAATAGATTTAGCACCAAGTGAAAGTAGTCTCCCTTTTATACTTCAAAGAAGACAATTTCCCATCATTATGGCATTTGCCATGACCATTAATAAATCACAAGGACAAACTTTCAAATCTGTGGGTATTTTCTTAGAACAACCAGTATTTGCACATGGCCAATTGTACGTTGCCTTATCACGGTGCAAAAATCCACAGGCTATTAAAGTTTACACTGAAAAGAATGAAAGCCAAGGTGATTTATTAGAAGATGGACGCATTTTTACTAAAAACATTGTCTACTATGAAGTACTTTAACTTTTCATGAAACAAACAAAAGCCATGCCTAACCAATTTAAATCAAATTCAAAAAAATAAAAAAACACAATCTAACCACCAAATTTGGCTAACAAATACACATAAATGTACGTTTCCTTCTAAAGGTCATTATTATGCTTCAGAAATTACAAATTTCAAAAACAATATTTGACTGTTAAACTACATTAAATTGTCAAAAACATACAGAACAGTGCTTACACAGCGTGCAACAAGTTTAAGTTCTTGCGTTCTCTTTTTAGAGAACCACTTTTCCACAGACAAAACTATATGTACGATTTCAAACAATTACTACAGCAACAAACAAAGGTCAACCATTGAAAAATACAAATCGAATAAACAATTCAGTCATAATTAATGGAAGTACTGTTTCTGCATGATTATCCTCACAACACAACACTTGCCTTGCATTATTTTTACAAATTCTGTTCAAATGTTAATTAACTATGTTACTTTTTCTAATGTTACAAGTTTGAAAAAAATCTTTTCAAGTTCCTTACTTAGACAGATAAGAAACTTCAAGTTGAAAAAAATATACTTTCAAGTTCCTTACTTAGACATATTATAAAGTTCATGTTAAGAGCACAACCACGTTTTAACGCACAATGTAAATCTTGTCTTTTATGTTAGACATTAATCCAGGGAGTAATCCGATCACCAGGTAATGGGGTCAGGAAGGAATACATTTTTTCCCCTCTCTGATACAATTGGCTTTGTTTCAATGAGGGTTTTTACTGTTTGCCTTCCTCTGGATTCAATGTATATTTAAGTTAAGAATTCTTGAGAAAGAACTTGCATGTTAAAAAAGCATTACCTGAAGCTTACAATACTGATTAATTTAAAGGTCAACTGTTCTTACATTCAAATGTTAATACTTTTAATACAAAATGCTTTAACAGTTACTGTTCAACAAAAGAACATTTTACAAAAATAAACATGTTTAATATCACAATAGTACTTATTTCATCATAACTAAAACCTTACAAGTGTCAAATACGTATATTAATAACTAAACAACTTTACAAACATAAACATCTCATTGCCGTCATTTTTTGACGGGCAAGTCGCTAGTAATAAATAATAATAATATCTACCAATATCAAGAAATTCAGAAAGTTCCAAATAATACAGTATAACTACCAGTTTCTGGTTGTATTTCCATACAGTGTTATGGTACAATATCTGTATTTGGCGGTAGAACTTCAGTATCACCACCAGACTTCAAACTGCCTACATCCCTCGCTATAATCCACTTTAATCTATATATTATCACGTGTTATAATACACTGCAATCTATATATTATAGTGCTCCCTCGTCAAGTACACTTTTATATGGTAGTCTGCATGTTGAAGAGGGACATGATTTTTTGGCAATAAATTAATTTTTGATATCATCTTATCGTATTTACTGTGGTCATTGTTTCTGATGTGTTTGATCTCTTATTAGGCCATTTTAAGCTGTATGTAGTAAAATACTCCTCAATACTGCTTTTTAGCATCTTTCTTATTACGAGGGTACTTGTATTAGAAAGATAATTAATATTTAATTAGTATGGTTAGATTATCACGTGTAAAGTATATTTACAGAACTAAAATAAAATATTGTAACTTATTTTTCATCCTCTGATACTTATTTTGCACACAGGATAATAGTCCTAACCAGTGGTGTGTTTATCCCTAGGCCCTCAAGGCCCAAGCCTAGGGCAGCACATTTTCAGTGGGCAGCAGATTGCCTGATGTTGATGATACAGTTCTATGGAATAATATTTTTGTAGTCAAATAAATGTCTATATGCAGATATATCTCTATCTGTAAGTTCCTGACAACTTTCTGTTCCTAACTAAAATGTGGAGTTATTCTAAAACATAAATCCTAGTTTTTAATAGTGATAAAAACGAAAGTTGCTCTATTTATCACTATCCACCTTCTGAAAATGTAATTGTAAAAAAAATCCTTTCTCTTGCATTCTGACTACTTGCTCTTCTCCATGTTAGGTGGAGATACAAGCAATTCATTTTATCTGATTCTCCAGGGATTAACGAAAAGAAACAAATAAAACACAAAAAACACTGAAATGTATGTATATATATGAACAAAGACTTTTTGAAAAAGTAATTTTTTTTCATTCTAATTTTCAATTTAGATTTCTTAACATTGATACAATACAATTGTTTTGTGTGCTCCTGCATTTTAGTGTTTTTTTTTTTTTTAAAAGCCCCCACGGCCCTTATGGCACCTGCAGACCTCCTGTTCATCCCCTGCAGCCCCTTCAGGCTCACTATATCCCCCCACAGGCCCCAGGGGCCCTCATCAGACCCTGTGGCCCCTGCAAACCTCCTGTGGATCCCCTGCAGCCTTCTATGGCTCAATGTGGCCCCCCACAGGCCCAGGGCCCCCATGCAGGTCCTATTGCCCCCCACGGACCACTTGTGACCCCTCGCGGACTTCTGCAACCTCCCTCAGCTCTCTGGGGCCCCTTGTGGACCTCTTTAGCCCCATGTGGCCCCTGGCAGAACTCTGCAGCCTCCCTCAGCCCCCTGTGGCCTCCCTCGGCCCCTTGAGGCCCCCTCATTCCTTGCTGGGCCCTGCCTCTTGTCTGCAGTGGACTCTTTTCACCCCAGGAAGTGGAGTGCAGCACCGGGCAGGTAAGAAAGTATGTATTGTACCATAACATATGTTATATGTATATGTACATATTTATATATATATATATATATATATATATATGTACGTATATATATATATATATATATATATATATATATATGATTTGTATGGTTGGGAAATTGCTTTTGAAATCATTAATGTAAATCGTTAAAAGCTACAAAAAAATACACTGTTTGTGAATTAAAAAAAATATATATATGAACAATACTAATCAATATTAACTCTATAAAGTGAGTAATAGCTTTGCAGTTTGACCAATTGACCTTAGTATTACTTATCTACATGTCTTAATCACATATAATAGTTGTCAAACTGCAAGACGTCATCACGCTATGCCTAACCGTAACCCCATTCCTAACCTTAAAGCCTAACCTTATGCCTAACCCTAATCCCATGCCTAACCCTAACCCCTTACCCCTATGCTTAACCCACCCTATGCCTAACCCCTAACCCTTTGTCTAACCCTAACCCCATGCCTAATCCCTAACTCTATGCCTAACCCTAACCCCTCTCCCCTACATCAATCCATTTTTAACTGTAGTGTAGTACCGCAATGTGAGCTGCTGGGTGAGCGTTCGCGTTAACGGTGGGAGCACGCAGGGACGGGGCAGCCGAAATGGGAAAGGACCCTATACTGTATATCAGTAACCTATGGAAAGTGGGAAAAAAGACAAGAAAATGCAGACCAAATCTAATGCATGAGTGGTTGCTACAGGACAGGAGGCTCCGTTTCGACCTGAGGCACATGTTCTGTGCAAAATGTTATGCCCTTGATGACACTGGTGCCCTGGGTCGCCGGTCACTTCATGATGTTCATGCCTCATCTAGTTTTCATAAAATCCCTAAATTACATCCAACATGGTAGCCATTGGGTATAATTAATAGTTTTTCTACATTCTTTTAACCTTGGCTTATGCACCTGGTAATGTTGTTAGGTTGTGACATACTTCACAAATATATGTTTTTAGCAAACTCTGGTGGTTCTTGAATTAAAATAAGAAAATGTACCCACCGCCACATTCCATGCTTATGACTTCCCTGGATGAGTTAGTGTGCATTGGAAGGAGATGCTATAAACAGAATCCTAGTTAGAATTGTTTTATTCATTTTCAATGTAGAAGGAAGGAAATCAATTTAATGAAGCAATATTCACATGAATGTTTTGTTTATGTGAGTCTTCATAATTTGCTTTGCAAAGGACATTCTATGTTTCTACAGAAAAAGTCTTGGATCTCTCTCCAGCTGGCTTCCTGTGCGCTGCAATGTGCCAAGAGTTCCCCTCCCCAATTAATGTGAAATGGGAATTGAGGAAAAAGAGAGCTAGAACAGAAAGGGGAACCTGGTGGCTCTATGAGATGACCAGCTCCTGGGTAAGATACCATATGGACGTTCCTCTTGCCATGCTTCCTTGCCGTACTGAGTGCTTCTTTTGCATATATTAAACTGTTACAATTTTTGTCCGCTTCTCCTACCACAAACAGTATGGAACCCCTGGCCATTTCCAGAGGCATTAAAGAGTTTTGATGTTCTGGCTTTCTTATGTCGACCCAAATGTCCATCATGGTGGCGGCACCAGTTTCTGTCACCATAAACCTTTCCATGTGATAGGGATTTCCTTTCAGGAAAATATCGCCATAACTGAATGAGTTACCATTGATGGCATTGTTGGGTGCATTAATGCACACCGTAGCTTTTACCTGGGGGAGGTAAGTAGCCATAGCCAATGCAATCTCTGCCCCTTTGGATACACCCAACACTCCAACACCATCTCCTGATATCTGGAAGAAACAACATTTTATAATAGATGCATTGACAAGTTTCTTTATACAAGCGACACCATATGATAAAGTAAAGGGTGTTTGGAAATGTCAAATTTAAGTGACTTTGACCCATTGGATTGGATAGAATCTGAGCTATCCTTAAAGACATCTGCCCTCCTGTAATACATATGTCTGCAATATAACTGTGGCAACTGCTAGAATACAATTTATTTGTACTTAAATTGTAGTCCCCTATTTTCAGTGCTTTATTTTAAGGAACTAGAATTAATAGGCAAAGTGTTTTTAGAAACATAACACCAACTTTTAATGTACTACTGATCTGCAGTTACAGTGCCTTGCAAACATATTCAACCCCTTGGCATTTTTTGTGTTTTGTTGCCTCACAACCTGGAATTAACATGGATTGTTTGAGGATTTGCATCGTTTAATTTACAGAACATGCCCACAACTTTGAAAATGTTTTTTTTTTTTTATTGTGAAGCAAACAACAAATAGGACAAAATAACAGAAAAAGTTAAAATGCATAACTATTCACCCCCCTAAAGTCAATACTTTGTAAAGCCACCTTTTGCGGCAATCACAGCTCCAAGTCTCTTTGGATAAGTCTCTATAAGCTTGCCACATCATACCACTGGGATTTTTGCCCATTCCTCCTTCCAAAACTGCTCCAGCTCCATCAAGTTGAAAGGTTTGCAATCTTTAAGTCTGACCACAGATTTTCTATTGGATTGAGGTCTGGGCTTTGACTAGGCCATTCCAACACATTTACATGTTTCCCCTTAAACCACTCAAGTGTTGCTTTAGCAGTGTGTTTGGGGTCATTGTCCTGCTGGAAGGTGAACCTCCATCCTACCCTCAAATGATGCACAGGTATTGCTCAAGAATATCCCTGTATTTAGCACCATCCATCTTTCCCTCAACTCTGACCAGTTTCCCAGTCCCGGCTGCTGAAAAACATGTTTGTTCTTTGGGTGATGTGTTTAAGTTTGTGCCAGACATAGCATTTTCTTTTAAGGTCTAAAAGTTCAATTTTAGTCTCATCAGACCAGAACACCTTCCTCCATACATTTTGGAAGTCTCCCACATGCCTTTTTGCAAATTCAAAACGTACCATTTAGTTTTTATGCTGAAACTCTATGGAGCGTACGGCTTATTGTCGTCCTATGTACAGATACTCCAGTCGCTGCTGTGGAACTCTGCAGCTCCTCCAAGATTACCTTAGGTCTCTGTGCTGCCTCTCTGATTAATGCTTTCCTTGCCTGGTCCGTGAGTTTTGGTGGGCAGCCGTCTCTTGGCAGGTTTGCTGTTGTGCCATGTTCTTTCCGTTTGCTTATGATAGATTTGATGGTGCTCCTGGGGATCATCAAAGATTTGGATATTTTATTATAGCCTAACCCTGAATTGTACTTCTCAACAACATTGTCCCTTGCTTGTTTAGAGAGTTCCTTGGTATTCATGGCAGTGTTTGGTTAGTGGTGCCTCTTGCTTAGGTGTTGCAGCCTCTGGAGCCTTTCAAAAAAGGTGTGTATATGTAAAGACAGATCATGTGACACTTAGATTGCACACAGGTGGACATCATTTCACCATTTATGTGACTTCTGAAGGTAATTGGTTGCACCAGAGCTTTTTATGAGCTTCATAACAAAGGGGGTGAATACATGCGCATATGACAATTTTCTGTTTTCTAGTTCTATAAAATAGTTTTATGTATATATTTTTTTCATTTGACTTTACCAACTTACACTATTGTGTTCTGATTCATCACATAAAATTCAGATTAACAAAACCTTGAACGTAAGGCTGTAATGTAACAAAATAGGTAAAAAGTCAAGGGGGATGAACACTTTTGCAAGGCACTGTATGTAGTCTTGTCCATCTTATAAAGACTTCACCTTATTCTTTATGTCTTCTTTCTGTTTAAGTCAATTTGTATGGGACAATTAATGAGCTAATCACATTCTCTATGGATCCCATATACTTGACAGGAAAAATATTCTCATAGATAAGGGGAGGTATTAGAAGACAGCAATGGAAATAGCCAGGACTGAATATATATATATATATATATATATATATATATATATATATATATATATATATAATTGCATACTGTACATAGAGCATTTTTATTTTTTAACTAACTAAAATGATTTTTACTTATCAATCTTTTTTTTTTATTTGACTACAGTGTCCCTTTAAACTAGACCTTTTTCAACCTATAAATGATTAAGAAATCCCAAAAGAATTATTGGGAAATGTTGTAGAATGCAATCCCTCAACTACAACGTAAATGGTTTATAAAGAAGACAAAATGGAATGAAAAAGGCGGAATGGGGGAAGCAGTATTCATTTAAAAAAATAAGGAAAACATTTATTGCATATTCCCGAACATTACATGTTTTTAATTTACTTGATATTCACAAATATTTTGCAAATTTATATGTTTACTACAGCATTATAGTGGCCCCTACATGATGTTTGGGAAACCCTAGGGCTTCTGGGAACCTATGTGGAAAACACCTGAGTTAATATCAACATTTTACTGTATATATTGAATATTAGAATATTATATATATTATTTTCAGCAGAAAGTATTAAATTAGTTAAAGATAAACACATTTTAAGGAAGTTTCTGAAAATACCTTTGGGTTCCTCAACAAATACCGTGCAGCTTCTTCGAAGTATGTTAAGTCCACATGTTCCAGGGTTCTTGGCAGATCATCATAAGCAAAATAAGCCAGAGCAAGAGATGCAAACCCACGACTGGCCATGAGACTGCTTCGAAACTCCACCAGGCCTCCCAACCCACCAAACATGTCAATGATTCCTCGGAAGGGACCATCACCTAAAAAAAACACACATATTGCAATGTAACAACAGCTAAATATTTCAAATATACAGGCACATCACATATATAGTTGTGAGCATGCGGGCTGTTGCTAATGCTGCGGGCTCGCATAGCAACTGCGGAACTTGCAAAATTTATGGAGTTACAAAACAAAAATACGAGACGCGTTACGACCTCGCAAAAAACGCCCGAAACCCGCACAAATGAAAACATGAAAAACACAATAAATACACACTACAAATACATAAAAGCTTACCTACAGTAAGGGGGGCACCAGGAGCTCGAAAACTGAAGTTACACCTCAATTTAACTCCAAATAGAAGAGTTTAGACACCCGAAAATCCCCTAAGCAAGAGAAAAAATGGCCGCCGAAAAAACGAAAACGAGGCTACAGAACTCTAAAGAAGCAAAACACCACCAAACACCTACAGATTTTCCGAAAAAGGACGCAACCCGCGCGACCTAAAAAACATTAGAAACACTAGAAATACACACAACAAATACATAAAAAGCTTACCCACAACAAGGCGGTGCACCCAGGACCTCTGCAAGTGAAGTTACACCTCGATTTAAGTCCAAATTTTGGAGTTTAGACACCCGAAAATCACCTAAGCGAGAGAAAAAATGGCCGCCGAACAAAACGAAAACGCGGCTAAAGGACCCTAAACACGCAAAACACCACCAAACACCTACGGATTTTCCGAAAAAGTCGGACGACATCCGAAAACGAGGACGCTAAATCAGCCACAGCCACATAGCACACATTAGGCGCCATTTTAGAACAATAACTTATACAATCCGGAAGTACACAGCTACCCTAACGGATTTGCCTCGCACGCACACTATTACACTACACACATTCATGACGCTTACACAGCAGCTCCACAGCACTGATGCTGCAGCAACATGAAAACAGATTGCCAGCTCTTCAACACAATGCTTCCTGCATATATTACTTCACAATAGGTAAAGTATATTCATTTCTTATTTTATTAATTATTCATTGCCATACCAAAAAAAAACACCAACGCTGCTCATAGCACACAAACAACCAAGAGCCTCGCAATAAGCGCCGAAGGCGCTCATTGCGAGCCACGCGATAAGCGCCAAATGTGGTCAGTGCGAGGCTCGCAATGAGCACCGAAGGATCTTAAAACACCAACAAAATAAATTTTGCACGCAAACAAACCTGTCTTACAATCTTATTGCCGTCATTTTTTGACGGGCAAGTCGCTAGTATTGTATAAACAGAAGTATATATAATATATTTACAATACATACTTTCTCCTTAAATATTTCTCTTAACATTAGAGGAATATTTTTAAGGAGAGTACACAATAAAGAAAGAATGATTTCAAACATAAATATAACCAACATGGCATAGTTTCTAATATAACCTAAACCATTAAAAGTAATTCTATTTGGGAATGGTGGACATCAAAAGACCTAGGCAGAATTGGGAGCTGGGTAACAGAGGGGGGCTCTCTCTCCTTTGTGAGTCTAAGGGATAAACATAATCTTCCACTGGAGGAGCACTATAATTTTTGTAGGATTAGTCATTTAGCAAACTCCCTAGTCAAGCAATGGGTATCCCGAAATTTACTTGGTTCTCAAAATTATGTAGCACAGCGCCTTTAACAAGAGGAATACTGGGCATGCTTTATTCAGAATTTAATAAACCAAAAACAGATCCCAAGGATAAATTTATGAAGGAATGGGAGAAAGATTTAGGATATACCTGGGAAATAACCCAGTGGAAAAGATCCTGGAAAGAATTAACTAGGGGTTCGCTAAATTACAGCTTGCTAGAGACATCCATAACATTTTTACATAGGGCTTATATAACCCCGGACCGGATTGCAAAATGGAATGGGGGGCAAAATCCTAATTGCTATAGAGGATGCAGTCTAAGAGGCACTTTTATACATATGTGGTGGACTTGCTCCAAAGTCCAAAGGATGTGGCAAGAATGTACACGTCTAGCATCCCTTGTTTTTCAAATGGATCTAGAGGCGCAGATGGAGGTATGTCTACTGGGACTAGGCATGGAAGCCTTAACGGCTACCCAAAACAAAATGATGCAGTTTATATGCCTGGCGACTAAAAACTGCATAGCTAAAAGATGGAAAGCAGAACATATAGAACCATTAGAGATAACCAGTAAATTAAATCAAATTGTGCTATACGAAAGAATATCTCAAACACTAGCAGACACTATGGACAAATATTTAGCAATTTGGGAGCCCTGGGTCACTTATCAAGAACAACAAAGATAACTTGAAGGGGTCTGATGTCCCTGGGAGAGAAAGAGAAGGAGGGGAAGAAGAGGACTGGGAGGCTGGACTGGGAAACACCCAAGAATTCCTTGCACCAAAGAGGTAAGACAATAGCGGGGAAATCGACATCAAAGGGTGGAAGTCGGATTTCTAAGGATAACTAATAGCTGCCAACAGTTTAGTTACGGTTGAAGATTTAATTCAAGTTTAATTTGTTCTCAATGGGAAAAGAAGGGAGAGAGACAGGGAGGATCTGATAATTCAAGGAGCTTCAGGAATATGAATAAAAATGTAGGATCATGATGGCTCCAAAAACTAGTCTAGCTAGCGGGGATAAGTAAGGAAAAAGGGAACAAACAAAAGGAAAAAGAGGTGTGAAGGTCACAAACTTTAAATGAAAATTTAAATGGAATATGATTACTGTATGTTATGCTTTTATGACTAATTCTTATTCCACTGAGTTAGAGTCTGCATTTTTTCAAACTGTGAAATAGATGGAAACTGCCTGATCTGCGAATCATGGCATACTGATATAATGTTGAATTTCTTCTCTTTTTCAAAAGTGACCAATAAAAAAGAATGGTTAAAAAAAAAAAAAAAAAAAAAAAAGGAATTCTATTTGCAAAGTTATCCCTATGTAAACCATCTGCTTGCCAATTCTTGGGTGTTTTTTGCCTCATTTCTGTTCTTGGACATTGTGTTGGGTTTATTTTGCATGACTCTCCCATACCCAATCTCGCCAGCTGCTTGACCAAACCTATCATGTCCTAAACAACTTGATTGCGGTCTGCCTTGAGCTCAGATTATCATTAACGTGTTTGACATCTGAACAAGACTTTGGATTTGCCTGTGACTATTCATGAATAAAGAAGAAATGACTGCAATATCTTACCGGGTGGTAGGAAGAGAGCTCCTCTTATGCGCCCTTCTCTGACCTGAATTCTCTTCACACCTGGAGCCACATACCATCGTTCCACTACTTTAGTGACATCTGGAGCATTTTCTGGAGAAAAACTGAGCATCAAGTCAGAGTAGAGCTCCAGGTGAACACATAAAGGGCTTCCCATCACATCCCGCTTTATCAGTCTTTGGAAAGGGCTGACTGGTTTTAGAGCCCAGATTAGCCCCATAGGATAAATTCCCTTATAATCTCCCCCCACTGCTGGTGATTGTTCCAGATCTACAACCCCCTCATTATCACTGATATAGAAAGCTCTGGAGTTGAAAACACGCCCTTTCTCATCTTTAACCGAAGCTTTTATGCTTATAATCTGTTGAGGTTGGAGGCCCCATGCACGGATCTTCAATGGATCATCTGCCAGGGACACTTCAGGGGTAACTGTGAGACTGACCATATTGGAGAATCCTGAAGAGCGAGACAAGGACCTAGAAGTATGAAGCTGAAAGTTACATTATATATATAATTATATAATTCATGAAATATACAGCATTGTTGTGTGGCTCCTTTATGCCAATGTGCGTCTCAGTATGCTAATTGGTGGGTCAGAGTGCTTGATAAGCATGGGGGAGGAGTTCTATCTAATTGACAGACTATGATTCTATTTAGCCCATCACTGCAAATTAGTATTTTAGTAATTCATAGGAATTTCTCAGAAATTATTAACTTTAAAAATAGCTAGTTTTTATGATTTTTTTACTAAACTAAAAAACTTGATTTTATAAAGCCAGAGTCCCTTTAAGTTCTCACTACAGACACTTAATCACCTATATACACAGATTTCCACACTCTCCAGCCTTCATTTAATTCTTGCGCTGGTGATGAGCGGCAGGCGGGACGTACACCGGAAAATTTACGGACTGAACATTCAAAAATACAAGACCTTAACGCCCGAACCGCGAACATAAAAACATTAAAAACAAAATAAATACACACAACAAAAACATAAAAACCTTGCCCACAGCAAGGGGGGGGGGGGGGGGGCATCCAGGACCTCTGCAAGTGTAGTTACACCTCAATTTAAGTCCAAATTCCAGAGTTTACACACATGAAAATCCTGTAAGCAAGAGATAAAATGGCCGCAGAAAAAACGAAAACAAGGCTACAGGACCCTAAACACGCAAAACACCACCAAGCACATACAGATTTTCCAAAAAGCCGTACGGGATACATGATACACCATTAGCAAGTACGCTACATCATACAGAGCCGCGTAGCACATACACATTAGCCGCCATTTTAGAACACTAACTTACACAATGCGGAAGTACACATCTAACCTAACGGCTTCCCCTCGCGCACGCAGCCTTTTTACACTACACACTGTACACATTGCTGACACTTACACCTCAGCTCCACAACAGTGCAAACCTACATTATATGCTGCAGGAACATCAAAACAGATTGTCAGCACAATGCTTCCTGCATATATTACTTCCAAATAGGTAAAGTATATTGATTTATTAATGTATTCATTATTTCATTAGCATACACCAAACAGCATTACCTGCCTTACAATTTTATTGCCGTCATTTTTTGACGGGCAATTCACTAGTGTAGATATAACCTTGTGCTTGAAAAATGCTCACTGGCTGCTACACAGAAACGCCTCCTCCATTGATCTAAAGTGCACAGAGGCCAGCACTAGCTGAGTTTGATTTTTAAAAGTAAACTCAATACTGATTTTTTTTTTAAATCATGAATTTAATTAATTATTTAAAAAAGTGGCATTTTGTTTTGAACATACCACTACATTTTTATTAAAGTTAAATTTGACTTTGAAAGTGTTTTGGGGGAAACATTTACAATTTTGGTTCTAACAGCAGTAAAATTATTTTATGGTTCATTGTCATAATTTAAATACAAAATGTGTCAGGTACTAGTTTTATGCAGCGCCTGCACTTATACCCATTTGAAGGTTGTAGATATGCATTCCAGGCAAGTTTTTCATGGTAAGAGCAAGGATGCAGTCATTAGGAAAGGACCAATGTTGCTCCATATTTACAGTATGAAGTTTTGCAGAACTAAACCGTATGAAAGGGACATATCACATAGCGTCCAAGCGTGGAGATACAAACAGCACAGAAAGTAAAATATTTAAATTATTTTTTATTTATTGCTATATTCCACATTTTTTTCTCTATTGAAGTAATGTAAACTGACATTTTTAATGATAAAAGTGTATTGCAATTTGAATGTGCAGTTATTATGTAATCTAGTTTATCTTTAAATAGTTTTACAAGAGAACATTTTCCAGTGCCTAACCCACATGGTAACAAAATTATTTAAAAAATGGAAAAACTTTATTGACACATGCTCTCAAAAATACGCAGCTATTAAAAAAATAGAACTTGTGTAATGTATAATTTCCAGTCTCCAAATATTTATATATTTGGGCTTGTATTATATTTCTTTAGAGTACAATACTCTAGCATATAACTCAATTTATTTCTCATTCAGTACCTTAACTTGTATATTTGCATTCCATTTAATGAGTGAAGTCTGCACAAGCACTGATTTCATCAAGTTAAATGATATGGGATATAAACAATAATTTAAGCCTCTGTATTGCTAAGTTCTGGGATAAGAATATACAGTGGATATAAAAAGTCTACACACCCCTGTTAACATGTCAGGTTTCTGTGCTGTAAAAAAATGAGTTAAAGATAAATCATTTCAGAACTTTTTCCACCTTTAATGTGACCTATAAACTGTACAACTCAATTGAAAAACAAACTGAAATCTTTTAGGTGGAGGGAAGAAAAAAAAAGAAAAATAATGTGGTTGCATAAGTCTGCACACCCTCTTATATCTGGGGATGTAGCTGTGTTCAGAATTAAGCAATCACATTCCAAATCGTGTTAAATAGGAGTCAGAATACATCTGCCATCATTTAAAGTGCCTCTGATTAACCCCAAATAAAGTTCAGCTGCTCTAGTTGGTCTTTCCTGAAATGTTCTTAGTCGCATCCCACAGCAAAAGCCATGGTCCACAGAGAGTTTCCAAAGCATCAGAGGGATCTCATTGTTAAAAAAGGTATCAGTCAGGAGAAGGGTACAAAATTTTTTCCAAGGCATTAGATATACCATGGAACACAGTGAAGTCATCATCAAGTGGAGAAAATATGGCAGAACAGTGACATTACCAAGAACTGGAGCTCCCTCCAAAATTGATGAAAAGACGAGAAGAAAACTGGTCTGGGAGACTACCAAGAGGCATACAACAACATTAAAGGAGCTGCAGGAATATCTGGCAAGTACTGGCTGTGTGGTACATGTCACATCAATTCTTCATATGTCTAGGCTATGGGGTAGAGTGGCAAGACGAAAGCCTTTTCTTACGAAGAAAAACATCCAAGCCAGGCTACATTTTGCAAAAACACATCTGAAGTCTCCCAAAAGCATGTAGGAAAAGGTGTTTGTCTGATGAAACCAAGGTTGAACTTTTTGGCCATAATTCCAAAAGATATGTTTGGTGCAAAAACAACACTGCACATCACCAAAAGAACACCATACCCACAGTGAAGCATGGTGGTGGCAGCATCATGCTTTGGGGCTGTTTTTCTTCAGCTGGAACTGGGGCCTTAGTTAAGATAGAGGGAATTATGAACAGTTCCAAATAACAGTCAATATTGGCACAAAACCTTCAGGCTTCTGCTAGAAAGCTGAACATGAAGAGGAACTTCATCTTTCAGCATGACAACAACCCAAAGTATACATCCAAATCAACAAAGGAATGGCTTCACCAGAAGACGATTAAAGTTTTGGAATGGCCCAGCCAGAGCCCAGACCTGAATTTGATTGAAAATCTGTGGGGTGATCTGAAGAGGGCTGTGCACAGGAGATGCCCTCGCAATCTGACAGATTTGGAGTGTTTTTGCAAAGAAGAGTGGGCAAATCTTGCCAAGTCAAAATGTGCCATGCTGATAGACTCATACCCAGAAAGACTGAGTGCTGTAATAAAATCAAAAGGTGCTTCAACAAAGTATTAGTTTAAGGGTGTGCATACTGTTATGTTACCATATTATTTTATTTTTAGATTTTTTCTTCCCTCTACCTAAAAGATTTCAGTTTGTTTTTCAATTGAGTTGTACAGTTTATAGGTCACATTAAAGGTGGAAAAAGCTCTTAAATGATAAGTATCCCGTAAGTGATTATACATCTTTACATGTATCCCCCTTGATTTCCTTTTAATGGGGTTGTACAATGTGGGTTGTACACAAAAGCAAATACAAGTTAAGGAACTGAATGAGAAATACATTTAGTTATATCCTAGAGTATTGTCCCCTGAAGAAATATAATACAAGCCCAAATATATAAATAATTGGAAATAGCGCCGGATAGAGGGATAAAATGAGGAGGTGGGTTTAGGATGTGGAGGGGGTTGAGGATGAGGATGGGGGGGTTGAGGATGAGGATGGGGGGTTGAGGATGAGGATGGGGGGTTGAGAATGATAAGGGAGGGGGAGGGAAAGAGCCACGGTGGGGGAGAGATACACGGGGGGAAAGAGAGACACAGGGGTGGTGACTCGAGTATAAGACGAAGGGGCCCTTTTCAGCCTTAAAAAAGGACTGATACACTCGGCTTATACTCGAGTATATACAGTAATTCACATATTACAAAAATCTAAGAACTAAAAATTATGAACTTGATGGACTAAAAGTATTTTTTCAACCTCAATTGCTATGTAACTATTGAACTATGAAAATAGCTTCAAAAATAAATTTACACATTTTCAACTTGATTATGTCTGCCCTTCATAATAGGTCAGAGAAGCATCCATGAGTTCAGACTCCATCTAATCTCACCATAACATCACTAATTGGTTCTGGTTCCTCACCTGAGTGGCACTCACAATCTTTTCAGTCGCAGAAGCTGGCGTAAATTGCTGCACTGGGCAGGGAAATGCTGCATTTTGGTTTAGTACATTGTCCTACAACATATGATGTTGTTAATAATAAACCTGTATGGTTTGGCAGAATATATATTGGATTATTTACCCACTGGTACAAAATCAAACACAACCTGATCTTTGAGATTACTCAATTGTTCCTGGGCCATAATACCATGCTAAGTGCTACTGAGCCTTCAATTACTGCAAAGTAAGCTATCCTGAATTAAAATCTGCTTAAAAAGAATGAAAAACACAGGAGAGAAATTTAAGAGAGATTAAGGGGTGTGGGAGAGTAAACTGAAAAGAGATTAGTGAGAGAGCAAACCAGGAAAAATACTGTTTTAGAAGTGAAGGAATTTAATCAGGGAAATTCGTAAAAAAGCTAATGTAATAAGATACTGAAAGAAAATAAATGGAATCAGGGAAATGATTAAAAAAGGTAATGTAATAAAATACTGAAAGAAAATATTATTAAAAAATAAAATATTTTGATACAAGTGTTTTGGAACATTTAAAAAATTCTAAATTAGTATAAAAAATCCCCCACAGTGTATATCACACTCCTTAACTTTATGGAAACAAATTAACAAACAAACACATTAATTACGAGACATGTTCTTTGCTTACTCCATTATGGCTATTCCATAAGGAATCTAGAAGAAATAAATTGTGTCAAAAGAAATGTTAGATCCAACAAAATGTATTTATAGTAGCAGACAAAAATGTCTACATGGTCTCCAGGACTATTCAAAGAACAGTTTAACTCTCCACAAAAAGAGTGGTTTCATTTGCTGTAAATATAATAAAGGAAACTATGGACTACATTATGAAGGAAAATTATTTAGCCATTAAAATACCATTCAAAAACTGTTGTATACTGTCATGCAATTTGATATGACATGAATATTACACTGTATAGATTAATATAGTTTCTTAAAACATTACAGTTTATAGATTAAGTTCAAAGATCAAGTTATTGAAAAGTATACGCTGTGTGCAGAAATAGCTTTTATTGGTATAACAGTAAATATCAAGGATAAACAATTATAAGTGTTTACACTTGTGAGATTTGATATTTAGTTAGATCACAATACAATTTGTCTGACGTTTATTACAATCTCTTGTGGATGATTGGATAACAATTAGACTTTATATTTGGTTAGATCAATGCAGCAATCAATAAGCAGTGTAAACAAACTGATCAAATATAGATTAACAATTAATTTTAATACAATCTATATTGGGTTAGTTCAATATCGGTGTATATATCTTATAAAGTTTGGTTAACAGTCTGTCTATATTTGGTTAGTGCAATATAGAAATGATATGCAAAGTGTATAAACAATCAGCTGATATTAATAATTAGTCATATAACCTATGAAAGCAGTAAAATATGGTATATCAATTTATATGACAGTTAGAATATAGAAATATATATTGAAGCAATATGTATCAAAGTTGGTTAAATTGTATGTGAGATTGCAAGTTAAATAAACTTTGTATTTAGGTAATTGGCACGCTATTATTTGGTTAATGGTCTTACATCAGAATTGATTGAATTTAATTTAATTTATCAAATTGGTCAATTCAATCAATAAGGATGTAAGACAATTTTGTTGATTGTGTGATACAAGATTATATGTGTTGAGCATTACTAATTATGGTTTCTTGTATATGTATGTTAATATTTGGTTTTGTAACAGTGTTAAATGGTTACATTATTGAATAAAGTCAAAAAGTCTGTTTTAGGGGATATGGGCACATATTGAAATTTATTGATTAGCATCTACAGTCAAGAATTCAGGTGCTAATGAGTCTTGGTCTGTGACCACTCCCAAAAGGGTAACAGAAGGTTTGTGATATATTGGGTTAAGGTTACTACAAATTAGATAGTTAAAACCAGTTAATAACACAAGTAGTTTAAGGATCCCATCTCACTGAAGTAATCCCTCTTTGTGTTATTGGATTGTAGTGGAGATAGAATAGAATTTGATATAGACAGATATAGGAATCTATCTTAGAGAAGATTTGAAGGGGGCATACGTTTATGCCACAGCATGATAGTCAAGTTTGTCCCCAGACAGGACTATCAGATAAGATAGAAAATATTTCAGAATAAAGCTCAGGTAAAGACGGAAGAACCGGAAAACAGCAAAAGACCCAGAATATTCTCTTTCTGTATCTGATAAACTATTTCTTCCTCCTCGTCACAAGGTTGGTTTCCACCTATCAAAAATAGTTACTCCCCTTTTGCATGTATATGTATAAATTAGAATATATTTTTAAACATGTTGTGTACATCTGTTTCTAGCTGCTTGAGCGTAGCCTGGTCATATTACTATGAATGATCTTGGTTATAATTGTGAGCCAAGTTATTTTTGTGCGAGACTAGGCCTATTGTATGCTAATCTTGCCACCAATAGAACATTGAAATGAAATGTGAATGTCTTATAACATGCTATGTTAGACCTTCACAATATATCATCTGAGTCTTTCTTAACCATATGGAAATATTTGAGACTTGGCCTAGCCAATTCTTGACTTGATTTGTATAATAAACTCAGACATTTAATTTGTACAAAGAAGAATGATTTACCCCCATCACATATTAAAGAGGCATACTGTAAGTGTTTGTGTATAATGGTGTACAAGACCACTGGACAATCATATAATGTAAATAATAGATGGGTGTGGCATTCTTTTTACCCTCAAAACCCATGACAATACATACTTATAATGGTAAAAAAAACACTCTATTATTTAGAACAAGCTACTTGCCCGTCAAAAATGACGGGAACATTTTTTTAAGCCTGGCAATGCTCATTTCCTTTAGCGCTCATTGCGTGGCTGGCAATGACCGCCTTTGGCGCTCATTGCGAGTCTCTCCCCCTGTCTACTTCCTCCCTTGTATCTCATTTCTCCTCCCCTCTCCCTCCCCTGTGTCTCTTCCCCCATCCCCTGTGTCTCTTTCTCTGTGTCTCTTTCCCTCCTCTTCCCCCTCTCCATCCTCTATGTCTCTTTCCCCCTCTCCCCCTTCCCCTTATCCTCCACTACCTCCCTTTCCCCCTTATCCTCCTCATCCTCCTATTCCCCTTATCCTCCTTTTCCCCTTATACTCCTCCTCCCTTTCCCCCTTATCCTCCTTCTCCTCCCTTTCCCCTCCCTCCTTCTCCTCCCTCCTTTTCCCATTATCCTCCTCCTCCCTTCTTCCCCCCTTATCATCCTCGCAACTTCCCCATTCTCCTCCTTCTCCCTCCTTCCCCGTTCCCCTCCGTTTTATTTACTGTACTACTGTACGGTGGAAGGCTTCTATCGCTCTTTTGCCCACCATATTATAAATGATTGTTGTGGTGAACTACCTACTCATAATTTCCACAACACAGGCTGAGATCCCGCTCCATGCTGATGATAGCCAGTAAGCTTGAAACAGCTGTACATGGATTGGATACTCGGCCTGTGTTAATTCCAACCTTGGCTTTGCATTAAAGCTGTGTAATACAGCATGCATAAGCTTAAAGGAAGCCATGTTTGATAATGGCTACGAAATGAAGAGCGAGGCATTTGTGGGCATGTTTGTGTCCCAGCTCAACTTCCCAGAATGCAGTGTAATAACTGTTGTTCTCGGAACTCTGAGCTGAAAGCAGGTTTTTTAACTTGCTTTAGACATTCAAATATAAACACAGATGTACTTTTTATTTACTATATATATATATATATATATATATATATATATATATATATATAAACATAACTCCCACATGGCACCCACCCCTCTTACCATCCATCCTCACCCAGTCCTTGTCAACATCCATCCCCGCACTGCACCAAACTTACATAGCACCCATCCTTATGTTGTTTCTTCCTCCCTCTCAGAACCCATCCCCCCTGTACTTTGCTGCCACTCTGCAACCCTCGCTCCCTTACTTTCTTCCCTGTGACACATCCCCGGTGTACTGAATTGTAGGTAGGGATTTAACAGAAACAGATTAGATAAAGAAGAGGTGGAAGGAATACACAGCAGATCTATACAGGAAACATGAGCCGGAGCCAGATTTGGGGAGTGATGTGAGATAGGCCATAGGAAGTCTTACTGATAACAAGGCTGACAGATTTGATGGAATCCCAGCTGAACTGTTCAGAATTCTAAAAGATGATGCTGGGAAAGTGCTGCGTAATATCCTATATATCCCATGTCTGTCATTGATAGGAATAGCATATAAAAAGACTATATTTTATGATCCATGGATTTCTATATTCTGATGGTAGTTTTTTTAAATTCTGTCCCCAAGGCAATTGAGATTCAATTTTAATTTTGTTTCCGACATGTGCATTGACTACCTTTGTACGTTAATTAGCTATTTATATAAATGCTAGTATTATATGCAATGCTATTCATTAACGCATCCTTCTATTGTCTATTTTGTGCGTATAGACTGCAATTCTATGATTCAAATATTAAGTATTCTTTCTTTGTTACTTTGTCACTTAATTTAGCATACTTAGTTTCTGTTATGGTAGCTTTGGACGCAATGTGTCCACCAAACAATTCTACATACCAGGCTTTGGCTGCATAATTAGATCGTTAGGTAGTTTTCTTTGGAACCGTATCTCTCATCTGTTTCCTGACGTGCGTTTCCCAACTAGAACCCATCTTTTTTCAAGGGAGGAGTCACTCCAGTGAAGATGCCATCTCTTTACAGTGAGTCATATCCTGTTCATTGAATTCAGCAATGTCCCCTTAACTCCTTAGTTGCTAGTTTTTAGTGTAATTGCTTTATTTTTTACAAATAATACATATTTTGTCAGTTTTTGATTTCCTACATTTTTCTATTGATTAAGTTTTACTCCTTCATCGTTTCTTTACACACTATTTATTCATTTAATTTATTCCAAAAAAACATTAACACATTTTAAGACTTTACAGCTTTTATCTAGATGCTTATTGACATTGTGGTGTTATGTTTATTGATCTTGTAAGTTTGACTGAAGCAGAAGCTCATATATTCCAGCCACCGAATGCTTGTAGATTTGTACTTTTCAATGAACATAAAATTATATGTTCACGGATCATCTTTTTGTTTTTGTCTCCAATGAAAGCTTTTAATAACTTTTATAGGAATGTATAGCTAACATATTCAATATTAGAGAGTTTTTTTTTTATTTGATCCATTGTTTTTGTTTAATGTTACACTTCATTGGGATGGAATAATGCTCTAACTGTTTATAATATACTTTGTGAGCTTTCTACTTGATTTCTTGATTTCAGAGCCCCTTAAATAATCATTTATATTGATGTTCACGCTGTCTTTCTTTAGGCTCAACATTATTACCTTGAAATCTTAAGTTTTACTCATGCTCTTACCTAATTCTGAATTCCGTATCTGATGTTTTTGGCTCCAAGTTGTTACCTTAAAAGCTTTCAGTTTATCTCATGTCATTACCTTCTTTTGAATTTGTTCTCTGATGTACACAGATTCCAGATATTTATTATGTTTGTAGTTGTTTTACTTTTGTTTAAGTCAATGTCTCTCAATTGTAGATGGAAAAGTATAATTTTCCTGTAAAATTAATTTGAAGAACTCTGCAATAATGCTCTAATCTTGAGACCTTAATATCTTTTTTGTTTAATATTTATAATTTTTTTAGTGCTTTTCTTGTATTGTATAATCTATTCTTCTAAATACCATTTTCTGTAATATAGTTCTTTGATGAAACATCTGAACTGCGTAAATCATGAGTTTTGATCTTTTTTAACCTCCATGTAATTGTAGTTTGTTTTATTTAAATGTTCATAAAGTAGATTTTCTTAGTGTGTGCCACATATAAATAATAATAATAATTATGTTGTGACATGCACACTTTATTGTATATGGTGTGTGTTAAATTTTGACAAAAAGGAAAAATCTGGAAAATACTTAAATAATTAAGTTAATTTTGTAGATTCGCATTCTCCACATTTATATGGCCTATCTTGATATATATACCCATGGCCGGATTACCCATTAGGCAAACTAGGCAGATGCCTAGGAGTGTCTGTTCGTTTTTTTTTTTAGCTTAAAATACTTTTTTGGGCTTCAAAACAAAATGCCGCAGTTCACAGACTGAAACTAGAATACAGTATAGAGATCTCACTGATCACTTTCTCTTCCCATGCATATCTGGCAGAGTGGAGAGAAAGGTCAGGAACTGCAGCAGTAGAATAGAAGTAGTAAGTACGTTTTTATAGTATAATGTTTTTTTGTAAGGAAATATTGACAGAAAGTAGCTCCTCAATAGTATTTAATCCTCGGAGACAGGTTGCTTACTTGATTCTGTCTGAATAGCTATTAATACTGTATGATATAGGTACTCCTGGGTTAATATTTATTTACGTATTTATATGTACATTTACGTATATATATATTGTTATGCTAATTAAAGGTGACCCTTGCTGAATATTAACAATTAATTATTGTTGATCCTGGTTAAATATTTATGTATTTGTATTCTAATTATTGGTGACTCTAGCTGAATATGCAGTTATATGTGTTTATATTATAATTATATTTAACCCTGGGTGAATATATGTAAAGGTATATGATTTTAAGGAGCCCTGGCTAAATAAATATTTAGAAAATAAAAATAGGGGACCCTGGAGGAATTATGATTATAGATGACCCTGATTAAATATGTATGTGTTTTTAATTATAGGTGAAAATATGTGTTTGTGTAACATATGCTCGCTGCCCTCCCATTGAAAAATATAAATAACATGGCCTACCATCAAATGCATTTTAAAATACAAGTAATAGCTTGGCATGTGTATAAGTAGTTATGTTGTTACTGCAAAGTAAGCTATCCTGAATAAAAATGTGCTTAAAAATAATGAAAAACATTAAGAGAGATTAAGGGGTGGGGGAGAGTAAACTGAAAAGAGATTGGTGAGAGAGCAAACCGGGAAAATATTGTTTTAGAAGTGAAGGAATTTAATCAGGGAAATTATTAAAAAAGCTAATGTAATAAGACACTGAAAGAAAATAAATGGAATCAGGGAAATGATTAAAAAAGGTAATGTAATAAAATAGGGAAAGAAAATATTCTTAAAAATAAAATATTTTGATACAACAAGTGGTTTTGGGACATTTAAACAAATTGGTCTATTGGACTAAATTAGTCAAAAAAATCCCACACAGTGTATATCACACTCCTTAACTTTATGGAAACAAATTAACAAACAAACACATTTATTACGAGACATGTTTTTTGCTTACTCCATTATGGCTATTCCATAAGGAATCTAGAAAAAATAAATCTTGTCAAATGAATTGTTAGATTCAACAAATTGTATTTATAGTAGCAGACAAAAATGTCTACATGGTCTCTTCAAAGAACAGTTTAAATCTCCATAAAAAGAGTGGTTTCTTTTACTGTAAATATAATAAATGAAGCTATGGATTACATTATGAAAGAAGATAATTTAGCCATTAAAATACCATTAAAAAACTGTTGTATACTGTCAACAGTAAATATCAAGGATAAAAAATTGTAACTGTTTACACTTGTGAGATTTGATATTTAGTTAGATCACAATACAATCAGTCTGACGTTTGTTACAATCTCTTGTGGATGATTGGATAACAATTAGACTTTATATTTTGTTAGATCAATGCAGCAATCAATACGCAGTGTATACAAACTTATCAAATATAGATTAACAATTTATTTTAATACAATCTATATTGGGTTAGTTCAATATCGGTGTATAAAAACAGTGTATATATCTTATAAAGTTTGGTTAACAGTCTGTCTATATTTGGTTAGTGCAATACAGAAATGATATGCAAAGTGTATAAACAATCAGCTGATATTAATAGTTAGTCATATAACCTATGAAAGCAGTAAAATATGGTGTATCAATTTATATGACAGAATATAGAAATATATATTGAAGCAATATGAATCAAAGTTGGTTATATTGTATGTGAGATTGCAAGTTAAATAAACTTTGTATTTAGGTAATTGGCATGCTATTATTTGGTTATTGGTCTTACATCAGAATTTATTAAATTCAATTAAATTTATCAAATCGGTCAATTCAATCAATAATGATGTAAGACAATTTTGTTGATTGTGTGATACAAGATTATATGTGTTGAGCATTACTAATGATGGTTTCTTGTATATGTATGTTAATAATTGGTTAGGTAACAGAGTTAAATGGTTACATTATTGAATAAAGTCAAAAAGTCTGTTTTAGGGGATATGGGCACATATTGAAATTTATTGATTAGAATCTATAGTCAAGAATTCAGGTGCTAATGAGTCTTGGTCCGTGACCACTCCCAAAAGGGTAACAGAAGGTTTGTGATATATTGGGTTAAGGTTACTACAAATTAGATAGTTAAAACCTGTTAATAACACAAGTAGTTTGAGGATCACATCTCACTGAAGTAATCCCTCTTTGTGTTATTGGAATGTTAGAAAAAGTAGTGGAGATAGAATAGAATTTGATATAGACAGATATAGGAATCAATCTTAGAGAAGATTTGAAGGGGGCATATGTTTATGCCACAGCATGATAGTCAAGTTTGTCCCCAGACAGGACTATCAGATAAGATAGAAAATAGTTCAAAATAAAGCTCAGGCAAAGGCCGAAGAACCGGAAAACAGCAATAGACCCAGAATATTCTCTCTCTGTATCTGATAAACTATTTCTTCCTCCTAGTCACAAGGTTGGTTTCCACCTATCACAAATAGTTACTCCCCTTTTGCATGTATATGTATGAATTAGAATATATTTATAAACATGTTGTGTACATCTGTTTCTAGCTGCTTGAGGGTAGCCTGGTCATATTACTATGAATGATCTTGGTTTTAATTATGAGCCAAATTATTTTTGTGCGAGACTAGGCTTATTGTATGCTAATCTTGCCACCTGTTTGATAACATGTGAAGGAAACAATAGAACATTGAAATGAAATGTGAATGTCTTATAACATACTATGTTTGTTAGACCTTCACAATATATCATCTGAGTCTCTCTTACCCATGTGAAAATATTTGAGACTTGGCCTAGCCAATTCTTGACTTTTTTGTATAACAAACTCAGACATTTAATTTGTACAAAGAAGAATGATTTACCCCCATCACATATTAGAGAGGCATACTGTATATGTATGTGTACCTCCTTTGGCGCTCATTGCAAGTCTCTCCCCCTGTCTACTTCTTCCCTTGTATTTCGTTTCTCCTCCCCTCTCCCGCCCCTGTGTCTCTTCCCCCATCCTCTGTGTCTCTTTCCCTGTGTCTCTTTCCCTCCTCTTCCCCCTCTCCATCCTCTATGTCTCTTTCCTCCCTCTCCCCCCTTCCCCTTATCCTCCACTTCCTCCCTTTCCACCTTATCCTCCTCTTCCTCCCTTTCCCCTTATCCTCCTCCTTTTCCCCCTTATCCTCCTCCTCCCTTTCCCCCTTATCCTCCTTCTCCTCCCTTTCCCCTCCCTCCTTCTCCTCCCTACTTTTCCCATTATCCTCCTCCTCCCTCCTTCCCCCCTTATCATCCTTCCTCCTTCCCCCTTCCCCTTCTCCTTCCTCCTTCCCCTTTATACTCCTCCATTCTCCTCCCTCCTTCTTTCCCCCTTATCCTCCTCCTCCATTCCCCTTTTCCCCTTATACTCCTCCTCCTCTTCCCTCCTTCCCCCGTTATCTTCTTCCTCCCTTTTCCCTTAACCTCCTCCTTTTCCCCCTTATCCTCCTCCTCCTCTCTTTCCCTAACTCCTTCCCCTTATCCTCCTCCTCCCCCTTATCCTCCTCACTCCTTCCTCCTTATCCTCCTCCTCCCCTCATCCCCTCATCCTCCTCCTCCCCTGATCCTCCTCCTCCCTCATTCCCCTCTACAATTAACTCCCTATTCCCTTTCTCCTTACTATAATGCGATCAGCTCCTGCTGCTCTTCCCTGCTTCTTGCTGTGTCTGAACCGGCATATGCTAATGATGTGATGTCACATGCGCGTCACGTCATTAGCCGGTTGGGACACCGCCAGAAGCCGGCGCTGCAGGGGAGATCAGCAGGAGCTGATTGCATGATAGTAAGGAGAGAGGGGGTAGGGAGGTAATTGTAGAGGGGAAGGAGGGAGGATGAGGAGGGAAGTAGGAGGATAAGGAGGGAGGAGACACAGTGGGCCTCACGATGAGCGCCTATGGCTCTCATTGCAGCCCAGGTAGTAATGGTGATTAGAGCCCTGGGGGCCTCACGATGAGCACCTTCGGCACTCTTTGCAGCCCCCCTCGGGTGTTGGTAACCCCAACTGCTCGCCTCGCTTTATGAGGCTTTTAGGCATCCCTCGCTGTGCTAGGGATGCAGGTACATTACCAACATCGCAAACGTCACCAGCACTGACAACTATATATGTGATTATTTGATCGACGAAAATACAGTTACTAAATTACCATATAAGACAACTTGGGAAAAGGAACTTAATATAAACCCCTAACAACAAACAATGGGATAAAGTCTTTATAAATTTAAATAATTCTTCACTAACTATAAATTTAGGGGAAAAAACCCACAAAACATTAATGAGATGGTAATTTCTTAAGTTATCACACTATCCCTTTCAGTGGCAGATCTAGAGAATGGAGCATCCTGGTGCAAAAAGACTTTTGTTTCCCTCCCTCCTCTGGGGGTTGTAAAAAATGTTTTTTTGCAAGACCCTTACTCCACGACCCATTTTCAATATACATGGTCACATTATTATAAACACCAGGTAATATCCTGAGTAGCCCGCCATGTGCAGCACGGACAGCAGCTAGACGTTATGGTAGTGAGCCATTAAGATGCCGGAAGGTTGGCAAGAGTATCTTAATCCATGCAGACAGCAGTGCATCCAACAGCTATGGAGGATCCATACATTCTAGGGAATTTAGAGGCCAGGGAAGTACTTGGAAGTCTTTGTCGTGCTCCTCCCACTACTCCCAGACAATTCTGACTGTATGACATGTTGCATTGTCCTGCTGGAAGACCACATCCCTCCAGGGAAGGCAGTCAACATGTATTGGTGTACTTGATCACCAAGGATGGATAGATAACCCAATCGGTTGGGAGTGCCTTCCAGAGGTATGAGTGGACCCAGACAATGTAAGTAAAATATTCCCCAGACCATAATACTGACTCCACCAGATAGTGTTCTTCCAACAATGGTTGCAGAGTATTTATTCTCAAAGGTTTTGCACCTGACATGCCAAATTCTGTACAGTCGATGGAGCAGAAAATGGGACTTTGCCAGTCAGAAGAGGTCCAATTCTTCTACTGCCGTGCAAATTGCAGCCGATGATGAACACTTGTCAGCATGAGTGTAGTGACCAGCAGTTCACTTTGGTGGCCCTTATGAAAACAGCCGTTTCCATGCTCTTTATTTGCAATAGTGCCGTTTGTCCAGCCACTGTACACTTAAAAACAACAGCACGTGAACAGATCCCAAACTGCTCTGTTCAAGAATTAATGCTACCCTTGGCCTGAAAGCCAAAGTCAGATAAATCACATATTTTACCCATGACAGTGCTGATTGACAGCTCACAACATGTGCTGTATTTCATTGACTACGTGCTGCTGACATCAAAAGTAGATGTGATGTGACTGTATATATATATATATATATATATATATATATATATATATAAAAACATAACTCCCACATGGCACCTACCCCTCTTAGCATCCATCCCCACCCAGTCCTTGTCAACATCCATCCCCGCACTGCACCAAACTCACATAGCACCCATCCTTATGTCGTTTCTTCCTCCCTCTCAGAACCCATCCCCCCTGTACTTTGCTGCCACTCTGCAACCCTCGCTTCCTTACTTTCTTCCCTGTGACACATCCCTGGTGTACTGAATTGTAAGTAGGGACTTAACAGAAACAGAATAGATAAAGAAGAGGTGGAAGGAATACACAGCAGATCTATACAGGAAACATGAGCCGGAGCCAGATTTGGGGGAGTGATGTGAGATAGGCCATAGGAAGTCTTACTGATATAGCTATTAATACTGTATGATATAGGTACTATAATGGATTAATATTTATTTATGTATTTATTTGTACATACACGTATATATATTGTTATGCTTATTAAAGGTGACCCTTGCTGAATATTAACAATTAATTATTGTTGATCCTGGTTAAATATTTATGTATTTGTATTATAATTATTGGTGACTCTAGCTGAATATTCAGTTAAATATATATATATATATATATATATTTAACCCTGGGTGAATATATGTAAAGGTATATGATTTTAAGGAGCCCTGGCTAAATAAATATTTAGAAAATAAAAATAGGGGACCCTCGAGGAATTATGATTATAGATGACACTGATTAAATATGTATGTGTTTATAATTATAGGTGAAAATATGTGTTTGTGTAATATATGATGGCTGCCCTCCCATTGAAAAATATAAATAATATGGCCTACCATCAAATGCATTTTAAAATACAAGTAATAGCTTGGCATGTGTATGAGTAGCTATGTTGTAAACATGACTATTATGGGGAAATGTCTGTGATTTGCTCACACAGCAAGAGAGTTATATATACGGACAGAAAAGGGAAAAATGAGTGTGTGCATACCTTGCGCATGTACTTGAAGGTGCTCCCCCACTTCACTGCCCAGGGGCTCCAAAATCCAGCACTGTATATACCTCACTGACAAGGCCCAATGAAGGCCAAAATGTACATTTGGGGTTCGCTGTTTCTCCTGTTCAGAGTAGGATTGCCTGGTATTTCAGGGCTGGATCAAACCAGGCAGATCTACTACATAATATTTCTCCCTGTGAAGGGCACAAATTAGCTAAAAGTGGTTGCTTTCAGAGTGGGTTATCATATCCATAGAGCTAAACTATTATTTAATTTGGCACCTATATTTAGTTTTTTGTTTCTCTGAATATTAGCCGGCTATACAGTCTCAAATGAATCTCCATTGAGGTTATACCCTTCTCTCCACTGTAATAGTTAGTTGTCTATAGTACAAGACAGCGGTTTAAGCTCTGTAATTTTTCTTTTGTATTTAGAAGTACAATCGATTCATGTGCATAGAATTAGGTCCAATCTTGCACAGTATTTACAACATCATTGGAAAATCAGTTTATAGTTAATATTATTAGTTGTGCCCTACCCAGTGCTTTAAGACCCCCTAATGTGCACTTATATTTTCTAGCACTATTTTTTTGCATATTTTATATTATTATTTGTCATTAGTGGTGTCCCGTACTCAGTGGCAGGACAATTGCACAAAGTCAGAAATGCAACGACACATACGAGTCCCGACGACTGCGTTAGGGTTAGGCTTAGAGGTCGGGGTCTAAGGGTTAGGGTTAGGCTTAGGAGTCTAACAGCCCTATTAAATTAGCTCAACATTGAAAACCGTAGCCCGTAATGTAGCCCGCAAAACTTACAGCTATTAAGTTGGCACCCGTAAAGCAACCAGTGAAAGACTTGCAGGGTAAGGGCGAGAAAAGTCAGTGGAAATTTGAAATGCAAGCCTGCAAATCCTTTGATCTATCAAGCCCGTAACTCAAGCTATTAAATTGCAACAAATGTACTGGCATTCAAGTCTGTAACCTGCAAATGGAGCCAAGAATCCAACGGGTACCAGAGAGGCCCCTCTAGAGGGGTAAAGTCCAATCCGTAGCACTTTAAATGCAAATATACACACACTACTGTACTTATATTAAAAGGGAAAGTGATGTTAGGTATTAAAATAAATAGCACAACATTCTGAAGCTTGCAAATAATTTATTTAATGTTTAAATTGTGTGTTATATCGATCCCGGCAATCAATGTGTTAATACATATAATGGAACTCGCATGGACTAGAATATAATATTTACGGCTTTATCAATATTGCATTATTTCTGGAATGTGGGTCCGATCGCAACTCGTAATTGAAGCCCGTAAGACTTTGAAATCACACCTCCATTTTTCAGTGATGCAATGATGATGATCTAGGTTGCCATTGGCTCCATCTAAACCCGTAACTACGTGTTTGACTAATTGATCATGTTCATGGCTGCACGTCCAACGTTCGAAAAATAGTTTACGGGTTTGCGTCTCAATTTCAAGTCCGCAGCCCTTGCTGGCTTGCCAATGCCGATATGAGCTTCTAATTTAATAGGGCTGTAAGGGTTAGCGTTATGGTTCTTAGAATTAGGCTTTGGGGCTTAGGGTTAGGGGGGTTGAGGGCATTAGGGTACTTAGATAGTTCAACCTTGCAAGCTTTTAACGTCGCGCATTTGCCGGCAACATTTCCACAATGCGCAATTGTCGGCACACTGTTGTCATCGCGCAGAGGAAGGGGTGCCGTCATAAGCATTTAACATTTATTTTTGTGCTAAGGGATAGGCTCTACTTGTTTATATTTTATGTGTCGCAAGCTTTCTAATTTATTTTTTTTGCTAAGAAATACATTCTGGTTTGTTATATAATATGTATATATTCTCCATCTCAATTAGTGGGCCGTCTTGCCAATGGATATTAAATCAAAAATTTGAAAAAATGGAAGGGAAATTTTATTTTATTCTAATCAAATAATGATAATAATAAAAAAATATGGAAGGACTAAGGACAGGTGTTAAAGCTCCAAAGCTGGCTATGACCCTATAATCAATGATATGACAATAGTAAGGTTTGTATATTATACAGTATTTCATAATAAGGTGGATATCTTATATTTCCTACAGTAAAATGGGAAAATATAAAAACTGGAATAAATTGCTGTGATAAGGGCAGTTTACATCCAAAAGCCTAATGGCCATTACATCATTAGATAAGGCTTTGCCAGATAATTTTTTTCTCTCAAATCATACAACTTCATACATTGATGAATATCATTGCATATAATACTAGTATTTATATAAATAGCTATTTTAACTTACAAATGTAGTCTGTGGACAACTGTTGCTCAACTATGCTTCAATTTTTTAAGTTTTATCTCAATTCCACGGGGGTCAGAATTTAACGTTTGCCTATCAAAGACAGACATGGGATGTATAGGGTATTTTGCGTTTCATTACTCTATATAAATGACATATAAAAGACATTTCATTGTCACATAGCATCAGAAAATGATGCTTGCATTATGCCAACAAATTTGGAAAACATTGCCTGTAGACTGAAAAGGATCAGTCTACATCCTAATCCCCAAAAATGCAGTGCAATGACAAAGTGCTCCAATTATCAAACAATTGCACTCATTTCACATGCCAGCAAGGTAATGCTTCAGATCCTACATGCAATACATGGACTGAAAACTACCCGATGTGCAAACCTGGTTTCACAGAGGAAGAGGCACAAGAGATAAATTGCCAATGTCAGTTGATAATAGCATAGAAAGCAATGGAGTTCCAGAAAAACATTTACCTCTGCTTCATAGACTATTATAAAGTATTTGATTGTGTGGATCACAGTGAACTGTAGCAAGATCTTAAAGATATGGGGGTACCAAACCATTTCATCCGTCTGCTGAGGAATCTGTATTGGACAAAGAAGCCACGGTCATATGTGTGGGAGGATTACTCCAAAGGCCGGAAAGAAATATCAACAACCTCAGATACATGGATGATACTACTCTGATGGCTGAAAGTGAGGAGGAACTAAAGGACCTATTGATGAGGGTAAAAGAAGAGAGTGCAAAGGTTGGCCTGCTGCTCAACATTAAAAAGACAAAGATCATGGCAAATGGCAATTTCACTTCCTGCCAAATAGATGGGGGAAAAGTGGAGGCAGTGACAGATTGTATTTTCCTGGGATCAAAGATCTCTGCAGATAGTGACTCTAGTCATGAAATAAAAATATGTTTGCTTTTCTGGAGGAAAGTTATGGCAAGTCTGGACAAATAATTAAAAAGTTACTATAAACAAAGGTCCTCATATTTAGAACTATGGTATTTCCAGTAGTAACATACACATGTAAGAGCTAGACCATAAAGAAGGCCACCGTCGCATTAATGCCTTTGAACTTTAGTGCTAGAGAAAACTGCAAGACGAACCAATCAATCGACACCACAGGACATCAACTTAAACTGTTCACTGGAAGTTTTGACTATGAGGCTAAAGTTCAAACATTTTTGCCTGGTGCGCTGCAGTCCATAGGGTCATGGAGAGTCAGACATGACTGAACAACAACAAAATGCATATTATATATATGTAGCCATGGACAAACACATAAGTAGACACATTATCCACTTTCCAGTACAGAATTAAAAAGCCATACACAATACCCGACAGTCTCATACTGATTATACTAACCTACTTCCTTATTTTGTTCCTAATTACTCCGACTCCAATATGGCCCAAGACTCATTTTATAAATAATTTCTATTAATGCGAAAGGACTGAATAGCCCACACAACTTTAAAGGACTTAACATAGATATAATACTCATATAGGAGACTCACTTTGTCCAAATCAGAGTACCTAGCTATTATATTTTTTTGTATTCTTCCTTCTACCATAAGTCAGCCGCACCTAAAATCAAAGTGGTACCTATCAATCATCCAGTCCCACACAGACTTAAAGGTCTGATTAAAGATAACAATGGATGATCACTGTCCCTCATAATCAAGAAACAAGATTAAACCTTTACTGCAAAACCTCTATGCCACAAAAAAAAACTTTCCCTGTTCTCACTCAGTCTCTCTCTTCGATCCCAGACAATACACAGTGGGGAGAGAACAAAATGTAAAATGCTTTATATTGGTTTGCCTGCAATGGTGGACCTTCATCAGAGGGGCAAGCAAGTGTTTCTTAAACACATGTGGATTTATGTGTTTGCGCAGTGAGGAAAGGGAGTGCGAGAGGGAGAGAATTTGTTAGTTTTGGGCCTTCATTCAATTGCAACAGTTACAAATCGATTCAATTGAACAAGCACACAGCTACCTGGCCGAAAGCCTAAACCTTAAACCATGCACCCGCGAGTAGCATTTCAGAGCATGATCATGATCAATTAAGCAAGGCCGTAACTACCGTTTTAGAAACAGCCAATAGTAAATGAGACCGTCATCATCAGGTCAGTAAAACATGGAGGTTAAACCACAATCAGTTAGCGTTTAGAAGTATGATATGCGATCGGACTCGCAATCCGGCAATGTACAAAATAATAAAAATGAGGGATGATACTGTTCTAGTCCATGTGGGTGGCCTGATATGTATTAACTACTTGATTACTGAGATTGATATAACACGGAAATACATTGTAAAATAATTAATTTTTTATTGCAGATTTGTGAGCTTCAGACTGTTGTGCATTTAATTCTTATGTCTTTCATCACTTTCCCTGTATTTTAAAGTGCAGTATTGATTTTTTTATTTGCTTTTACAGTGCTATGATCAGGTGTTTAACCTCCTTGCGAGTCCTCTCGTAGGATTTCTGGCTGCATTTGCCATTTATGGGCTTGAAGGCAATTGCAGGCTTGAGGAATTGTAGCAATTGAATAGCGCTTCGCGATTTTAGCCTTTGCAACATTTACAGGCTTGAAAGATCAAAGGCTTAAATGATTCGGAGTTACGATTTCAACAACTGCAGACTTTTTTAGCCTGTAACACGCAAATCATTTGCGGCTAGCTAAAAAAAGCCAATTGAATAGCATTTTTTTTTACGGGTTACATTACGGGCTCCAGTTACTAACAACTTGCTCAATTGAATGGAGGACTTAGTATATGTTACTAATCACTTTTATTGTCTGCGAAATGTTTCCCAGGTAATGTTTGTAGTCATGTGAAAAATATGGTTCCATTGTCAGAGTGGGAGAGCGTTTGTTAAACACATGGATTTATGTGTTTGTGCAGTGAAGAGAGATATAAGAGAGAGAGAGAGAGAGATTATAATTATGGTTCATGGGCTATTGCCAGAGGTAGAGATCTGCTGGACCTATCATGTGATATTTTCTCCTGTTGTCTGGTGAATGTTTGTGCTTAGAAATGAGTAAACATTGCAACAACTTTATATTAAACAATGTTACATTTTAATTACTATAAATGATTATTCAGTTGACATTACAGGTGAGCAAATGTATATATTACTACAAAATTTACCTTCTAATATATCAAACTTCTCTAAATTTTAACATGAAAATATTGACCTAAAATAGGATATACTATATATATATCCTAGGATATACTATATATATAGTCTTTATTTCAACTTTGGAAGCTGGAACATATGGTGCTAATGTGACAAACTACTACTTTATAAAACAGTAGTACATAATTGTCACAGCCTTCCAGTACATGTGGTAGGGTCAAACACATTAATTGAATTTAAGGCTGCCTGACATAAGGCTAAAATAACCAAACTGCACACACCAGACATTTTGCTTCTTATCTCCATGGCAATGTATTTATCTATGTTAAACAAAATATACACATTCATTTGGCAGCAATCGTCGCCAATTAAAAAAATAATTTTAATTAAACAACACATATCACTTGTATAACAGTGCACATTAATTCATACATACATTGACACAAATCATTTTTTACAGCATGATACTTTCTTTATTAACACTTCTATTTGTTACATTTAAATGTTCTTGGCAGCAAATTATACTTACGTTGCATAAATAACTTTTAAATTTGTTAAAAAGAGCAAATACACTGTTATACGTATGTAGTTATGTCTGTTTTTTATGGACCTTATAGGACCTTAGAAGGTGTTGGCTTATATATGTAAGCGTGTACAGTATGTTGATATGTAAGATTTGAAGAAAGTAGTTTTATATTTTCTTTTTTCTTTAAAGAATCTAATAATACATTGATAAAAACTAGTTGCATCATTTCTTATATTGTTCAGTTAGTCATTTCTCATATTCCCATCAAATGCAACCTCAACATCCCCCCTGCAAAGATTTTTCTGATGACATTATTCATGACACCACCTATGACATCAGGTGACGTTCATGATATCATATATAATATAAATGACATCAGCTATAACACTATTGATGACATTACATATAATATGACATTTTACATCATCAATTATATTACTGATGACCTCATTAATAGACCCCTAAATGTGACCTAAATACATTTATAATTTTACATTTAGTTGAATTGTTAACTTTTGAAGTTTTCATATTTACCAAATGAAGATGAAGATTTAGATATATAGGGCTGCAAATGTATGTCTATATATCTTAACCTTAACCTTTTTACTATTTTTGTTAATTGTTCCACACTTCATAACTTTACAGCTTCCTTTCATTATCAAAAATCAAATATAGATTTTAAGTTGTGTTTTATATGGTATATACATTTAATGCATTCTCTGTAGTGCTGGTTCCAGAACCTATTCTTAGACAGGCCATGTTTTAGGTTTAACACTGTTTGTTTTAGGTTTAACAAGTGAGACTATTACTATTCAACAGGCTATGGAGCCTGTATTTATCTCATTTATATTTACAGTGTGACACCTAACTCATGTTGTGTCGGGTGGGCCTAGAGAAAGCTGTGCAACACTACTCTATAGTTAGAAGGTTTACATCCGCTTAACTTTGTCTATATTGTATGAGATGAAACTAAAAGTTATTTCAACTTTATATCCTTGGTTATGGGCAACTTATGAGTTGAGCATTATAATAGGCTTTGAATTGATGTGTAAGTTAAAGGACAGCAAACAGTTTGAATGGTTGACACAGTTAGCCATCAATATGAACCAATTCCATCAAACTAATTCATTTTCTTCAAGGATTAACATAGTACCACATCTTGTCAAGTCAAAACACGGCTATATTTATTAAAAAAAAATATGTTCACTCATGTACATTATCACTAGTTTCAAATGTCAGTGTTTGCATTATTTTGTGACTCATACATTTCATAGTCGTTACTATGAAATAAAAGGGAGAAAGAAAAAAGGATGAATATATATATATATATATATATATATAGATAGATAGATATATAACATATTTGCATACTACATATACAGTATATATATATATATATATATATATATATATATATATATATATAAAGACAGTATATGTTGGTATACATTTCTACACATAATTTCCATTCAGAACACATTCCCTATATTTATATTATAGGACATTTCCACAAGCATTACGTATTTGTAAATCCAACATGCATTTGCACACATTTACACATGATATTATAGTATATTTCCACAAGCAGTATCTATTCGTACATATCACATACATTTACTCATTGTATTATAATACAGTCGTACCTCGGGACTAGTTGAAATAATCAGGGAAATTTCTTGTGATTCTGCCTTAATATTTTTTATGTTTATAACAGGCTTGTTATAGAGATCTATGACTACAGTGCTCTGGTTTTTCATGTATATATTGATGTATATGTATATATAGTATGTGTATATATGTTTCCTATACTATGTTTACTCCCCTTAAATGTATTTACTTGATGATGTCAGATGCTGTCTCCACTCTCTCTGCATCTGCTGTTTATATTCAAACTGAGGGTTTCATCTCATGTTAGTGTTGCTTCAGACTTGATAAAGGAATGTTAAGCCTCTTGAAAGCTTGTCAATATAAATAAGACGTTTGTCCAATACAAAATGTATCACAGTATATTGCAATACTTTATATGATTAATATAGATTACTGGAAATAAAAATAAAAAATGACACTCTGCTACAATGTAAAGTAGTAAGTGTTCAGCCTGTATAACAGTGTAAATGTGCTGTCCCCTCAAAATAACTCAACACACAGCCATTAATGTCTAAACTCGTGGCATATATAAAAAGTGGAAATGTCCAAATTGGGCCCAAAGTGTCAATATTTTGTGTGGCCACCATTATTTTCCAGCACTGCCTTAACCCTCATGGGCATGGAGTTCACCAGAGCTTCACAGGTTGGCACTGGAGTCCTCTTCCACTTTTCATGATGACATCACAGAGCTGGTGGATGTTAGAGACCTTGTGCTCCCCACCTTCCTTTTGAGGATGCCCCACAGAAGCTCAATGGGGTTTAGGTCTGGAGACATGCTTGGCCAGTCCATCACCCTTACCTTCAGCTTCTTTAGCAAGGCAGTGGTCGTCTTGGAGGTGTGTTTGGGGCCGTTATCATGTTGGAATACTGCCCTGCGGCCCAGTCTCTGAAGGGAGGGGATCATGCTCTGCTTCAGTATGTCACAGTACATGTTGGCATTCATGGTTCCCTCAATGAACTGTAGCTTCCCAGTGCTGGCAGCACTCATGCAGGCCCAGATCATGGCACTCCCACCACCATGCTTGACTGTAGGCAAGACACACTTGTCTTTGAACTCCTTACCTGGTGGCCACCACACACGCTTGACACCGTCTGAACCAAATAAGTTTACCTTGGTCTCATTGGAGCACAGGACATTGTTCCAGTAATACATATTCTTAGTCTGCTTGTCTTCAGCAAACTGATGGCGACCTTTCTTGTGCATCATTTTTAGAAGAGGACTCCTTCTGGGACGACAGCCATGCAGACCAATTTGGCAGCACTCATGCGTCTATTTCCCAAAGACAACCTCTGGATATGACTCTGAGCACGTGCACTCAACTTCTTTGGTCCAGCATGGCAAGGCCTGTTCTGATTGGACCTGTCCTGTGAAACAGCTGTATGGTCTTCCCACCATGCTGCAGCTCAGTTTCAGGGTCTTGGCAATCTTCTTATAGCCTAGGCCATCTTTATGTAGAGCAACAATTAATTTTTTCAGATCCTCAGAGAGTTCTTTGCCATGAGGTGCCATGTTGACCTTGTAACACTGAGTCACATGACACCGGGGAGGGAAAATGGCTAATTGGGCCTAATTTGGACATTTCCAATTAGGGGTGTACTCACTTTTGCTGCCAATGGTTTAGACATTAATGACTGTGTGTTGAGTTATTTTGAGGGGACAGCAAATTTACACACGAAAAGATATAATAAAATATTTACAAAAATGTGAGGGGTGTACTCACTTTAGTGAGATACTGCATATATATATATATATATATATATACACATGTCATATCCATTCATACACAAACAATCCCTCATATACTTGGCTCCATTGATCCATGTATAAATTACAAAAGGGATAGAGGAGAGACAGCGCACCACCTCCTAGTGCAGATCAATCGAGTATCAGAAATTGTAATAAAAAAAACAAATCAACTGATACAATGTTACACTCACATGTAAAAAAACCTCATAACATAAGGTAGGTGCAACTCGTGTGACACATGGGTGTAGGAACTGGGGGGAATGGGGGGGACAAATCCCTCCCAGATGTTTCTATGTTTGCATATATGTATATATGTATGCTATTTTACGGCCTGTGGCTCCTACACCCCTGGCGTGACACTTTTTAAACAGTGCCCAACAAGAAAGCAGCAAACCTCCACAGGTCCAGAACTTGTGACAGATCAACTAAAAGTGTGAACTCTTAGATGTATCGGTAACCATCCCTGATCCCACATGAGCTCCATTTAAAAACAGCACTTCGATATAGAACCACATCTTCTGCTGTCAGAATCTTACCTTCGAGCCAGGAACTCCTCTTTTATGAAGATCTAAGAAGGAGAATTTGGAAAGTATCGTACAAGTGCGCTTCAGTCGTTTCACAATGTCTAAACACTAAGTGGAATCCATGTATAAATTAGTCACATACACACACACTTATATTATATTATACTTATGTATATGTGTATACATCACATCCATTCATAAGCATCCATTTACACATTGTATTATAGTATAACTTACAGTCACATCCCTCCCACCTGTCTGCTCTACCGTTTATTTGGACTCCACATGCTCAGGAGCTGAGATCCAACCTCAGACTGAAGCCTGCTCTTGGATCCAGTTATCTGCTCTGTTGCCTGAGCTCACCTGGTTACAGAAGACACCAGAGACTATTAACCAGTAGAGTGTCTGAACAGGCTGCATGACACTGTATTTATGCACACACAGCATGGCACAATGTGACGTATTTAATGGAAAAAATGTCTATGCACCAAAAGAATGTTTGCAAAATAGATATGACTGTGGGATGGAGAAGGGTGAGATGGGGATAGAGGAGAGAAGAGGGAGAGAAGTAGGGACCTATATGCATATGAATATGTAAAAATTGTACATTTATAGTAGAAAAGCTAAGCTCTGAAAAGCTGTATATATATATATATATATATATATATATATATATATATATAAATATACAGTATATATATATATATATATATATATATAAATATATATATATATAAATGTATATATATATATATCTATATATATATATACACAGCGGTTACTCATTGTTAATTGGTCCCAGAAGGTACGATGAGTGGCGAAATCAACAAGTACCAAATAATATGGAGTTCTCATAAGGAGTAATGTAAATTGACTCAAAGAGGTCTCAGCAAGCTTGACGAGTGTCAAACAAGCGTCGAGTGACATTGAATACTGAATAAGAAGAGTATTGAAGCAGATGAGTCCTGTGGTACCACTGTTTAAATAAATATAAATAAATATATATATATATATATATATATATATATATATATATATATATATATACACATAGTCCAAGATCCTCTAATCTGTAGCCAGGCTTGATAATGTTAGCATTTTTCCCAATATATTGTCATTGAATAGTGCTTTTGAGAAGGTAAATAATAGATGAAGTCCCTATCTTCTCCTCTGCATGAACACAAGGGCCCCAACGCCCCTGCCACCAGGACTTGACATCACGGTGATGCTTGATGGACCTCACATCCCTGTTCCCAAACCCAGAGAACTAACCTCAGCTGCTAAGTCACTGCAAGCCTGGGCCTTGGGCCCAGGACTTATTTTCCTCCCCCTAGTAGTATTTGATACGTGGGCACGGATGGCACTGTGGAGGACCACCATCTCCTTGTGCCTATAGTTTAACTGCCTTATGCTTTCCCACAGTCTCTTGTTCTCCCAACTGTGGATGTGTATCCTGCCCCCCATGTTCTGATTCTGCAGCCTGTACCTCCCAAGTACTACCAGCAGAGGTCAGCCCTCTCCTCCTCTGACCCTGGGCTATGTGATCCTATCACTCTGAGTGCCTCCCTCCCTCTACCGCACCTCTAGACCTACCTCTCCCAGAACTACCACTCCTTGTCTTCCTCCCTCTTCTCTTGCCCTACCCTTGTGTCTCTAGCCTTCCTCCCCTCCCTCTCACTCTTCCCTCCATTCCCTCTCTCCCTTCCCCTCCTCTCCCACTCCCTCTCTTCCTCTACCCTTCTCTCTCTATTGACCCCTCTCACTCCTCTCTCTTCTCTCTCTCCTCCTCTTCTCCTCCCCTCCTCTACCGTCTTCCCCGTCCCTCCATTTATACAAATCCCCAAAATAATATAATGATTATTACAAAATATATGTATTTGTATATGTATTCAAAGTAAAAAAAATTACAGGTATATCCTGCTTTATGCTACCTCTTTAAGTGCTGATTCACTATAGCGCTGTTTTCACTACAATTCCCCCGCTTTTTGCTAAAACCTGCAATAGCGCTGTTTTTTGCCTGCTGACCAACATTGAACTCTCTGCTTCACGATAACGCTGTTTTTTCTCGTGGTAGCCTGTTTAATGCTCAGAACACTGTTGCAGCAAGAGGCAGGGGAAGAATTGTTCCCTTGTTTTTCATAATGTGGTTAATTGTTAATTGTCTAATAAAATCTACATTATTGTACTTTTTGTACTGTTTTACAGAACTTGGGGGAGTGCAAGTAAGACCAGGGCAAGTTGAAGGGCATTTCTCTGGATGTCAAAATGCAGGTTCTGGAGCGCTTTGGAGATAGGAGAGCGCCAAGTGGACACTGGAGTGGATCTGAAGTTGACAAACTCCACAATCCGCACCATGCTGAAGAACAAAGAAAATATAAAGTCTTGCAGCCATCAGCATGGCATCTTCAGCAAAGAAGGAGATGAAGAAGCACTTGTCCATTTGGACTGACTACGAACTAGAGCATAACATGCCTCTCAGTCAGGCCATCATAATGGAAAAGGCTAGAAGCATATACAGCCATTTACAGAGCCAAACACCAGATGTGACTGAGAACTTCTCAGCCAGTAGAGGTTGGCTTGACCACTTCAAAAAGAGGAACAACCTCTACAACGTAAAAATTATGAGAGAAGTGGCGAGCGCTGACATCAAAGCTACTGCAGCCTTTCCTTGTGACTTTGAAGGACATTGTGGAAAGAGGCAATTACCCTCCTGAACTGATGTTCAACGTGGATGAGAATGGCCTCTTCTGGAAGTGAATTCCAAGCCCGACGGTCATATCTTGGGAGTAGAAGAGAGCATCGGGCTTTAGAGTGGCAGAAAAGGAGGCTAACCCTTCTTCTCTGTTGGAACGCCAGTGGTGACAAAATTAAGCCATTGCTGGTCTATCACTCAAAAACCCCTAGAGCCATGAAGGGCATACCAATATCCAGTTTGCCAGTCATTTGTTAATTCCAAAGGGGGGGTTTGGATCACCATGGACCATCTTAAAGAGCTGGCTTAGCGAGCATTTCTGTCCATCGATGCAGCACTAATTCAGGCACAAAGGACTTGAGGCCAAAGTGCTCCTAATAATGGACAATGCTCCAAGCCACCCGACTAACTTGACTGAGTTCCATTGCTATATCCCGTGGAAGTAGGGTTCCTGCCACCCAACACTACTTCTCTCATACAGCCTATGGATCAGGGGGTCATTGCAATCTTCAATGTCTACCAGGCAGACAGCAAGGAAAAACAAACCATGATGGATTTCTCGAAGAAGTACACCATCATGCAGGCCATTACTAAAATTGATTTGTCCTGGAAGGAGGTGACACATCAGCGTCTAAAAGCTGTGTGAAGGAAGATATGGCTAGAGCTGCGTGGAGATGTGCAACCAGAACAGCCCATCATAGCAGAGATAGTGGATTTTGTGAAACAGGCTGAACTGGGAGATCCAGGCACCCAGGTCATAAAAAACGTGTTACAGGCTTCAGATGAGAGCCTGACCTGCTATGGCCTCCAACAACTGATGGAACAGATCATTGAGGAAGCCCAGGACAGCAGTGATTCTGATATGGAGGAACGTAAAGAACTGTCCACCAAGTTCCTCAGCATTCTATCCATGAACTTATGAATGATGTAGTGGCAAATGATCTGGACTCTGTAGCATCTGCTGGATGGTCGTAGAAAGCAGAGGCAAATGTTCCTAGACCAGTTTGTCACAAAAAATATAGGTTAGAGGTCTGAATCTTCCACATCTATTACTTAATGTGGACTGCTTTTTTGTTTTTTTTAATATTCTTCTTTTTCTCTTGTTGTTATGTTTGCAGTTTATTCAAAATTCATATAAAGTTAAACATTTAAAAATTATATTAGTTTTGTGTCTTTTTTTCACAGAGTTCCTCAAACCCTATCACCCCAATGTTAAAATGAACCCGTTTATCGTTGTTTCACTTAACACTCCAATTGCCCGGAACCTATCCACAGTGCTAAATGGGGTATTGCTGCATGTATTGTGTATTTACATTTTTATAGGGGGGAGGATGTATGAGTGCTGTGGCCCAGCTCTATGTATATCTACGTGTGGTATTAATCTATGTATGTGTAAGTTATGTGTTTACAGAGATTATGTGTCTGGTAAAATTAAGTGTAAAGTAATAATTAGGTGATAATAATTAGTAAAATATGTAGTTACCTTTTCTCCAAACTCTCAAATTTCCTGCTCTCTCTCTCTCTCTCTCTCTCAAAGTCTGATCTAGACTTACTGTAGATCTCCAGAAGCATCTCTGGGCACTGCTAATGATTAGGAGAGCCCTGCCAGGGCTGGCTGCATCCATCATTCGGTCCAGAGTCATCCCAACAGAGCTATTCCTGCAGTAAATAGGGGTAGGGAGTGCCTTTCATATCTCACTCAAAGAGCAGGTCATGGCACCCATCTCTTAGATGTCTTTTCCTATTCCCATATATTAGCAGATACATGTATGTTCACATTTTCAGGTCAATAAACAAGAACTTGTGTTTATTTGGTAAACACTGTATTGCATCTTTCATCTGTCATTATCTTTTGTCATCAGGATAAACAGTTGGTAGATACTTTCTCTCATCATACCATCAGGCCAGTCCCTCTGCATAGGCTTCATTCTCTTTATTTCTTTTACTTTATTTTTGAAGGACACCATGGTACTGTAGTCATCACATTGTGGTCTTCTTCTTCTACGCTCAGGCAAAGTGTGACAAAAAAAAAATCCTTGTACTCAAGACCTGTCATACAAGACCTTACATCCATCTTACCAGCCTACATTCGATCATCCTTAGAATATGTTGGTGCAATACAAGTAAAAGTTAACAATAATCCTAACCTAAGACAAATCCTCCCTAACTGCAAATTAAGCTTCACTGAGATAATTAGGAACCCTTCAAGCATAGCTAACTCTGTCTTAATTAACTAAATAACTAACTTCACAAATGCTTAACTCTCTAATTAACAAGAGGTAGTATACACGAAGCATAATACAATTATTAATATGCTACTATTATTATTCTATTATTATACTACAAAGCATAATAAAATTACAATAAATTATATAGGCGTAATAAAATCTTATTTAAATCAAGGTAATAATGTTATTTATCTCAAGGCTAGTAAAATATACGAATTTAATCATTTACTGCTGTTGGAGCAGCAAGGTTGTCATTAAAACAGCTTCAAAAATATTATATTATTTCTCTAAACACCATTATATTTATCATATAACACCAGGACAGGGAGCTCGGTTTTGACCAAGTGCTGTGCAAAATGTTATGCCCTTGATGATACCCCTTGGTGGATGTTCATTTCATTTATAGTGTAGACCCAGCCTTCCCCTCACTAACCTTCATGATGTTCCTGCTTCATTTCCCTTTCATCAAATACCCAAATTATTTCCTTTTTTCCAACATCCAACATGGAAGCTCTCACGTATAAATAATATTTTCTCTAAATGACTTTACCCATGACTTAGACAGCTTGTTACATACTTCACAGATAGTTCTTAAAGGCAAATAAGAAAATGTATCCACCATCACATTTCAACCTTATGAAATCACTGGATGAATTAGTGACATTGGGAGGAGATACTAATCATAATCCTAAACATAATCAGAATTGTTTTATTGATTTAAACACAAAAGGAAATACATCAATTTAATGAAATTTTGAAACACATTCACATAAATGTTTTGTTTCTAACTGAGAACAAGGATTATGTGGTTTTCATAATTTGCTTTGCTAAGGACATTCTATGTTTCTACTGAAAAAGTCTTGGATCTCTCTCCAACTGGCTTCCTGTGCTCTGCAATGTGCCAAAAGTTCACCTCCCCAATACAAGTGAAATGGGAATGGAGGGGAAAGAGAAATAGGACAGAAAGGGGAGCTGGGTGGCTCTATGAGATGACCAGCTCCTGGATAAGATACCATATGGACGTTCTTCTTGCCATGTTTCCTTGCTATACTCAGTGCTTTTTTTGCATGTATTAAACTATTACAACTCTGATCTGCCTCTCCCACCACAAACATGATGGAACCCAAGGCCTTTTCCAGAGGGAGTAAAGAGTTTTGATATTCTGGCTTTCTTATGTCGGCCCAAGTATCAATAATGGTGACTGCTCCAGTTTCTGTCACCAGAAGTTTTTCCATGTGATTGGGATTTCCTCTCAGAAAAACATTGCCATAACTGAAAGAGTTACCATTGATCGCATTGTTGGGTGCATTAATACACACCGTAGCTTTGATCTGAGGGAGGTAAGTAGCCATTGCCAATGCAATCTCTGCCCCTTTGGATACACCCAACACTCCAACACCATCTCCTGATATCTGGAAGAAACAAAATGTTGCCACAGAGGCATTAACAAGTTTCTTTATACATGAGACACCATGTGATAAAGTAAACGGTGATGGAGATGTCACATCTAAGTGCTTATGCCCCCATAAAATTATATAGAAACCCCCTAATACATATGTCGGCAGTAGAACTGTGGCAACTGCTAAAATACACACAATTATTTATTTTGTACATAAATGTTATCCCCCTATTTTCAGTGCTTTATTTTAAAGATCTAGAATTAATAGCCAAACTATTTTAAAAAACATAAAAAACACAACTTTATTTAATACTGAAATGTAATAATGTAGTCTTGACCATCTCCACTTCAGCTTATACGTTATGTCTTCTTCCTGTGTGAAGGTTAGATAAGCAGGTTAGATAATACTGCAAATAGCAATCCAATGTGTGGCAATGAGCTAATCACAGTCTCCATGGACCCCATATACTTGACAAGAAAAATATACTCAAAGATAGGGGGAGGTATTAGAAGACAGCAATGGAGATAGCCAAGACTGCACATAATTGCATAAATAGGGTATTTGTATTTTTTAACTAGTATCAATACTAGTATTTTGAAAATATCAAAATAAAAATATTGATCTACAGTGAGTGTCCCTTTAAACCAATGTTTTTACCCTATAAAATACTGAGAAATGACTACAGAATTACTGGGAAATTTTGTAATATGCCAACTCAACTCCAAGTAAGTGGTTCAAACACTAGACAAAATGGAGGGCAGAATGGGGCAAGCAATATTCATTTTGGAAAGTAAGGAAAACCTTTTTGCCTATTCTCCAGCATTTCAATTTTTTATTTACATAATATTACAAAAACTTTGCAAATGTATATTTTTTTCTTAAAGCATTATAGTGGTCATTTCATGAGCCCCTATTCAATTGCATCCCTGCAGTTGCCTTTATACCGGCCGTAGGTCTGCGGTCTTGAAATTTGTTCACAGAGCGATTCAATTGAACAAGCCTGCAGCTACCTAAACCGTAAGCCATGCACCCATAAGTAGCATTTCAGATCGTGATCAGGATCAATCAAGCAAGGCCGTAACTACCGATTTAAAAACAGCCAATAAGACCGTAATCATGACGTCAGTAAAACATGGAGGTTAAACGTCAATCAATTAGCATTTAGAGGCCCGATATGCGATCAGACTCGCAATCCGGCAATGTACAAAATAATAAAAATGAATGGCGATACTGTTCTAGTCCATGTGGGTGGCCTGATATGTATTAAGCCGATATTGATATGACACCAGAATGAAACATAAAAAAATATCATTTTTGAGGGCAGATGTGGAAGCTTGAGATTGTTGTGCAATTAATTTGAATGTTTTTTGTATCTCTTTCCCCATCTTTTAAAGTGCAGTATTGATTATTTATTTGCATTTACAGTGCTACGAACAGGCGTGAGAACTTCTCAACGGCTTTAGAAATTGTAGAAATTGAATAGCGATTTGCGATTGTACGGACTTGAAAGATCAAAGGATTAGCTGGGTTGGTAGTTACTATTTTGGCAACTGCAGGGATCTTTTAACCTTCCTGCTTGAAGGTTAGATAAGCAAAGTCAACTTTGTATGGGACAAAACTGCAAATAGCAATCCAATGTGTGGCAATGAGTTAACCACAGTCTCCATGATTCCCATAGGTATAAAAAGACAACAATGGTGAAAGCCAGGACTGCATTCAGTTGCATAAATAGGGTGTGTTTTTTTTTTTTTACCTAACTAAAAATATGAACCTTTGTGAAAAACACCTGACTTAATATTAGCATTCAAATGTATATATTGGATATTAAAAGAAAAAACAATCTAAAATGAAATTAAGAGAAGATAAAACATGTTAAGAAGGTTTCTGAAAATACCTTTGGGTTCCTCAGCAAATACTGTGCAGCTTCTTCAAAGTATGTTAGGTCCACATGTTCCAGGGTTCTTGGAAGATCATCATAAGCAAAATAAGCCAAAGCAAGAGATGCAAACCCACGACTGGCCAGAAGGCTGCTTCGAGACTCCACCAGGCCTCCCAACCCACCAAACATGTCAATGATTCCTCGGAAGGGACCATCACCTAAAAAACACACATATTGCAATGTAACTACAGAAACAAATAACAAATAAACAGGTAGATATTGTATAAGCACAAGTATATATTATATATTTACAATACATACATGATTGTATGTTAAATGATTTATTTTTTATTTTTCAACAGCTAAAAAATCAAAAGTGTTAAGTATGTTTACAAACACAGAGCCTCATTCAATTGAGGCATCGGGAAACCTGGGAGTCGAAAAGGGAGGCCGTAAGTTATTTTGCTATTTAATTGGGGCTCTGGCCTCCGATTCATTGCGATGGCTAACATCGCAAGTTAAAGCCATTCCAAGCCTTTGATCTTACACGGCCACACAAGTTCCGATCGCAAAAATCGCAAATGGCTATTCAATTGCTCCGATTCTGTCTCACTAAGCAAGCCGCCAAGGCCGCAAATGACAAAAGTCGATCCACATGTTACGGGTTTCAAGGAGCACTCGCAAAGGGCTTAAAGACATTTCCAGAGCACTTTAAATACAAATAAAAATTCAATAGTGCACTGTAAATGAAACACAACGTAAGACATTAGAATTATTTGCGCAAAAGTCTCAAGCTCGTAAATATGTAATATAAATTTAATTTACAATGGGTAATTTTCGGGGCTATATTAATCTCGGGAATCAAGGAGTTAATACATATCAGGCCACCCACATGGACTATAACATTTGGATTCATTAATTTTTATTTATTTGTACATTGCGGGTTTGAGGGTATGCGGGTCTGATAGAATACCGGACCCTGAAACGCTAGTTGATTGACATGTCATCTTCATGTTTTACTGATGTAATTTTGATGGGCTCCGTTTCTATTGGCTGTTTCTGCTTTAGGAGTTATGGGCTTGCTTAATTGATCATGTTCACGCCTCAAAATGCTACATACAATGCGATGTGCTCTATCGGGCCGGGACTTGCGGGTTTGGTGAATTGAATAGCACCATAAGTGTAGGACAATGTGGGCCTGCATCAGGCCCGCAGGCTTACGGCCTACATCCTGCGACTTGCGGGCTTGGAATTGAATGAGGCTCACAGTTTGTCCTGCCTACTGACAGTTTCATGATTAATAACAAACACTGATTGATAAGAGTTTTTCCCCGAACTCAGGAATGCCCTTAAAAGTTATCCCACAACTGATCTGATTTGTGTGTAACTTTTTTCTTTTGCTCACTACACAGAGCTGAAACTGCATGTCTGGGAGTGGGCAGTCAGTGACTCATGTAAAAGCAGATTGTATTGCATTTTCAGTGGAAAATGCACATAATATAAAAATTCAAAAATAATTTCAACATGCTTTTTGGATATCTTTACAGTGGTGTGCGCCAAATTGTGCTGAATTAAGTGGCCCTTTAAGTAACTCTATTTGCAAAATTCTCCCTATGTAAACCATCTTCTTGCCCATTCTTGGGTGCTTCTTTCCTCATTTCTGTTGTTGGACATTGTATTGGGTTTCTTTTACATGACTCTCCCATACACACATCAGTTGCCTGCCCCAAACTATAGTATCATGAACAACTCAATTGCCAACTGCCTTGACCTCTAGACTTTGACCATGATTACCCTGTCTGATGCCTGACCATGACTTTGGATTTGCCTACGACTATTCATAAAGATAAAACAAATAAAGAAGAAATGACTTCAATATCTTACCAGGAGGTAGGAAGAGAGCTCCTCGTATGCGTCCTTCTCTGACCTGAATTCTCTTCACACCCGGAGCCACATACCATCGTTCCACTACTTTAGTGACATCTGGAGCATTTTCCGGAGAAAATCCGAGCAACAAGTCAGAGTAGAGCTCCAGGTGAACACATAAAGGGCTTCCCATCACATCCCGCTTTATCAGTCTTTGGAAAGGGCTGACTGGTTTTAGAGCCCAGATTAGCCCCATAGGATAAATCCCCTTATAATCTCCCCCCACTGCTGGTGAATGTTCCAGATCCACAACCCCCTCATTATCACTGATATAGAAAGCTCTGGAGTTGAAAACACGCCCTTTCTCATCTTTAACCCAAGCTCTTAGGGTTATGACCTGTTGAGGTTGAAGGCCCCATGCACGGATCTTCAATGGCTCATCTGCCAGGGACACTTCAGGGGAGACTTTGAGACTGATCTTGTTGGAAGGTCCAGAAAAGCGAGACAAGGACATACAAGAATGAAGCTGAAAGTTACATTAATAATGATACACAATTAAATAAATTATATTAATTTAGAAAAACACTGAATAGAAGTGGAAGATATTGAATAATTAAACCATAATACGCTCTAACCTTGATGATTGGGACATATGACATAGTTCCAAGCATGTTGATATACATAGCACAGAAATATTTAACCTTTACATACATGCAGATCTGATATAGTGTCTAGTGCAGATGTTTAAGGCAGGGATAGGTAAAGCTTTCCTATAAATATAGATATTTGCAACTGGCTATTATAAAAAAAATATATGGCATTAGAATATTTACCTTGAATGTCGCTATTTTTCTGCAGAAATTACCCAAGATCCTCATGACTGGCTCTGTCTTTTTTTCTTAATCTTTAATGAACACTCATAGTTATATAGTTATATAGTTACATAGTAACAGGAGTTGAAAACAACTTTTAGTCGATCAAGTTCAAGCTTTTTACATATCCTTGTTAATTGAAAGCACACAAAGAATAGGATGACACAGTTGGACAGATGAGGTAATTGAAGTAATGAATCTACATTTGATGGATCTCAGTAGCTGACACGTGCACCTGGTGTGCTGGGGTCCATAGGGTCACTGAGAGTCGGACATGAGTGAATGGCTAAACAACAACAACAACAATAAAGCAGGAGTAAGCTCCACCATACAAGTCATTCAGTTTATAGGTATATTCCATCAGGTCCTGGATGGAATGCTCTTATTTGTCACTACTGCAATTTATATATTCCATACAGTATCTGCAAGGACAAGTAAAAAATTAGCACGTATTAAGAAGGGTATATACCGTATATACTCGAATATAAGCCGACCCGAGTATAAGCTAAGGCACTTATTTTAGGACAAAATACTGGGTAAAATGAGTGACTCGAGTATAAGCCGAGGGTGGGAAATGTGCTGCCCCCTGTGTCCCTCTTGTGCCCTCTGTGTCCCCCTCTTGTGTCCCCCTCTCTCTCCCGTGTCTCTTTTCCCTTCCCTGTGTCTCTTTTCCCCTTTCCCTTCCCTGTGTCTCTTCCAACCTCTCCCTTCCCTGTGTCTCTACCCCCCTCCCTTATCACCCACCTCAACCCCACTCCTCAATCTCAACCTCCCTCTTCAACCCCACTCCTCATCCTCATCCTCCCTCCTCATCCTCCCTCCTCGTCCTCAACCTCCCTCCTCAACCCCCTCATCCTCAACCACCTATCCTCAACCTCTCCTCAACCCCCTCCTCAACCTCCCTCCTCATCCTCAACCCCCTCCTCATCCTCCCTCCCCAACCCCCCCCTCCTCAACCCCCCCTCCTCAACCTAAACCCCCCTAAATACCTCCCCCTCTCCCCTCACTTACCTGCTTCTGCTCCAGCCTCCGCTCCTTGACCCGGCGCTCATGTGACGTCACGTCATTAGCATATATCGGGTGCCGGCACCCGGTATATGCTAATGACGCGGCGCGCATGTGACGTCACATGCGCGCCGGGTCAAGAAGGATCGGAGGCCGGAGCAGAAGCAGGTAAGGGAGGGGAGAGGGGGAGGTATTTAGGGGGGTTAGAATGAGGAGGTGGGTTTGGGTTGAGGAGGGAGAATGAGGAGGGGGTTATAATGAGGAGAGGGGTTGAGGATGAGGAGGGGGGAGGGAAAGAGACACAAAGGGGTTGGAGAGACACGGGGGGGAGAGTGACTCGAGTATAAGTCAAGGGGGCCCTTTTTAGCCTTAAAAAAAGGGCTGAAAAACTCGGCTTATACTTGAGTATATACGGTAAGCTTCAAATTAATACATTTACTAATTTTCTACTTGATTTTTCCCTATATGATAGTGAAGAGCAGCGTTCATGAGTTCATACGCCATCTAATCTCATCACAAACTTATCACTAACAGTTCTGCTCCTCACCTGCCTTTTTCGGGTGTAGAAGGTGATGTAGATTGCTGACCCCTGGGCTATGAAATGCTGCACTTTGATTTAGTAAATTTTTCTGCAACGTATCACGATGGTTAATACTAATCTTGTACAGCTTGGCAGGATATGGATTGGATTATTTATCCAACCTTTACGAAAACAAGTACAACCTCACGGTTCAGGTTACTCAGTTGTTCCTGAGCCAAAAGACTGAATAACACGATTCTAAATCTGTCCGCTACTGAGCCTTCAATAGATAGAAAATGAACTGTCCTGAATTAAACTTTATTAAATAGCTACTTAAAAAGAATGAAAAACACTGGAGAGAAATCTGAGAGAGTCTAAGGAGTGGGGTAAACTTAAAAGAAATTCTTGAGAGAGCGAACTGGGGAAATGTTGAAAATGATTTCGTAATGTAAAAAATTACTGAAAGGAATAGAGAACGGTAAACAGAGAAACTATCAGAGAGAGAACAAGGGTCAGTGTAATGGCTGATGAAATGTCCAGTGCAAGAGATTTTCATGTTAAATCAAATTTTTTTGAAAATTTTCTTTATTAGAAGGTTTACAACAACATATAAAACATATTGATCAATAATTCCGTCAGTCAATTTATACAGGTTCACACAGCAAACATCAACCAATGATGAACTGACTTCACCTTCTTTTCTTTTACATTTTTAGTTATAAAGTATCATGTATAATAACTTAAAATTTCTATCAAAGTATAACATAATGCACAGTAAAATAAACAACAAATGAAAGTGTAGGAGAAAGAAAGGCAGAGATAAAACATAAGAATAGACATTGACATGAATAGTCAAACCATAATGCTGTTTACTAAATATATAAACTTTTTAGCCAACTAGGCTAAAATAGATAAACTGGTTTCTGCTAAATTTGTCCCTTATAATCCTCACTAAAATACCCCACTGATCATCACTAGACCTTTACCTTAGTAGTGCAGCCGAAGAACCTCCGGGACTCCTCACTCCCTGCCCCCTCCTTGCCTTCTCTGAATCAGGATTTGGGCGATACCTCAAGGGAACACTTAATGAGGACGCTACCCAAGGTTCCCAGATTGCCAAAAACTGGTGAAGGCTATCCATGATAATTTGAGTCAGTCTCTCATTGATAAAAAGGTAATTGATCTTCTTGACTATCTCCTGAAAGTTTAGTGTCTCTTTTTTCCATCTGCTGGCTATGTGTATTTTGGATGCCAGTGCCATTAATTGGAATAGTTTATTTTGGGATTGAGAGAGGTTCTTGATGTGCATTCCCAACAGGCATGACTCCATAGCAGCAGGATTCTGTCCACTTGTCCCAATCCCATTCCACCCCCAGGTCCTTTTCCCATTGTTTCATAAATGTAGGTTTTTGGCTGCTGGTGGAGTCTCGAAAAATGCCGTATAGCGAACCCAATACCCCCTTCATGAGAGGAAGGCTTCTACATATAACAGATATCCAGGAGGGCCTAGGGGGTCCTAACTCTCTCAGAGTTTTGCTAAACCAACTTCTTATTTTCAAGTAGTTATAGGTTTCCGTGGCTGGTAGGTCGTGGATCATGCAGAATTGGCCAGAATTTTTACGTCTCCATTGATCAGGGAAATAGGGCGATAGTTTTTGGCCTCTAGATTATCACTGCCCTCCTTTGGGAATACCACCAGAGCAGCCTGGTTCAATTCGGGGGGGCATGGGCTCCCCATTTAAAATTGCATTGAATAGTGGTGTTAGGTAGGGAGTAAGCAGGGGTTCAAATTTTTTGTAAAACAAATTGGTGAAACCATCCGGCCCCGGGGATTTGCCCAGCTTAAGAACCATAATGGCCGATTTAACTTCCTCTAGGGACACGTCCGAGTTCAGTGTTTCTAATTGACTGTCCGAACCCTGGGGAGGTCTTGTGACCGTAAAAAGGCGTCTATATCAAGTTCACTTCCATGGGACTGGGAGGAGTATATAGTTTGGTAAAAGTCCTGGAACGTTTTCTGGATGTCGTTAGGACTACAGGAAATTTGACCGTCTGACCTTCTAATATGGGATATTTTATGGTGGGAGAATTTATTATTTAGTCTTCTAGCAAGCATTGTATGAGGCTTATTTGCCTTCCAATAGTATAGATGTTTCATCTTCCTCATTGCCCTTTCAGTGTGGTATGATAATATGCCATCTAGTTCAAGCCTTGTCCTGTCAATTAACCTGCGACCCCGGTAATGCGGTTCTGTTGATTTACCTCTTCCAGCCTCTTTAGTGTCCCTGTAAGGTCTGCCTCCCTTTGCCCAAGGTTTCTTCTTAGGGTTGAGGCCTGCTTAATGGCCGTTCCCCTAATAAAGGCCTTATGGGCAACCCAGAGCCAGCCGGCTCCAGTTTCAGGAGAGACATTAGTCTCAAAGAATAGCTTTATGTTCTGTGCAATTGCCTCCGCACTACTCGGACTAGTCAGTAGGGATTCGTCTATTCTCCAGCTGTAGGGGGGTTGTAAATTTGGCCCCAGCTCTATCTCCATGAGTACTAGGGCATGGTCTGACCAGGGGCAGGGTATAATCTCAGTTCTCAAAATTGAGTCATATAGGGGGGAGCCGACCAAGATAGCATCAATACTAGAATATGTCAGGTGGGTTGGGGAATAGTATGTATATTCTCTCTTGGCCGGGTGCATACCCCTCCAGGCATCGACCAGCCCCAGGCTATCAAGCAAGGATTCTATCTGTTTGGTTCTGTTGGGGCATTTATTCTTAGCGGGCTTCCCTGACCTATCCAAAGTCGGGTCCAAGGTGAGGTTTAGATCTCCCCCAACTATCAGCCTTCCTAAGTCTTGGGATTCGATTGTTTTCAGCAAGCCAATTAAAGTTGCGTAGGGTGAAGTAGTGGGAGAGTACAGTGAAACTAGAGTCATTCTAACCCCCCCGATAGTGCCGGACACCATTACGTAGTTACCCTCTTTGTCAACCAGATTGCTTTCTACTTGGAACGGAATTTTTTTATGTAGGAGGATTGCACATCCAGCTCTCTTAGTAGGGAGGGTGGCCAGGAAATAGGTGGGATAGTCCCTGTGTAGGAATTTGGGTTTGTTATTACAAGAGAGGTGGGTTTCCTGCATAAAAATAACTACAGGCTTATGTTTTTTATAGAATGCAAAAGCCTTCCGCCTCTTAAAAGGGGAATTGAAACCCTTCACATTATGGGTTATTAGAGTGTAGTTAGACAGAGCCATTGGAAACTCGGTGTGGGATCCTAGGTGTATGTGTCTTTACCTGAGAGGTGATCTCGTAGGAGGGAGAGCAAGGAGGAGCCCCGGATGCCAGTAGCTGCACTATCTGTTGGTCTGCGGCTGAAATTTCAATTTTCCTGTTATCCAGTGGGAGAAAATAAAAGAAAGAAATGCAAATAAAGACAGTCAGTCGTGCTTCAGCAGGATATATCCGTTTAGTTAGACTACAAGGCTAAACCCAGTTAACGATTAGCTCTTTTCTCGTGATATAACTAAGGAAAGTCAGAGTTAAATGTTTTAGTCTACAAAGTAACCTTAATCAATTTCTCCAAATAGCAAACAGAAATCTAATCCACTTAAAGTGGGGAACACAATAACCTGGCAATCTAGAACAATACTAACAAATTAGGTCTTTAATCATTTTTCCAATATAAATCAGAAGCCCACACTATGGGTCTATGGGCCCTTAAAAGAGAACTTAGCCTTTATCAGAGTCCCCAGAAGAAGAGGCCAGTAGGGTCAGGAGCCTGGCTTGACCTCCACAGCGGAGCCAGCATTATCCGTGTTAGTCTTGACACTGTCCAGTAAGCTGGTTGGTTCCCCGGAGACGTAGGCTTGTTTGCCCTGGTTCTGGGATGTCACATGCGTCCGCTGCCTCCTATAAATGGGCGGAAGAGGTTGCTCCTGCCCCACTTCCCTTGTGGCCTCCGTACATAAATGTAAGCGCTTCAGCACTGCCATGCATTCTTCTGGTGTACGGGTGGTGTATGATGTACCTTGAGATGTGAAGTTGAGGGCAAATGGAAAATTCCAGCGGTATTGGATCTTATGCTGGAGAAGAATAGCAGTTGCCGGTTTCATCAATCTCCGTTTATGGAGCGTCTCTGGAGACAGGTCCGCATAGAATTGTAAGGGCGACTCGTCCGGCCCCTTCACAGTGTGAATCTTCCTGGTTGCAGATAGTAGTAAGTCCCTCGCCTGCTGCCTCATGAATCTAACTATGACATCTTTAGGGGCGTCCAGGCTCCTTGTACCTCCTAGAGCTCTGTGAACTCGTTCAATTTCCCACATAGTTTCAGGCTGGTTGGGAAGAATCGCCTCCACGGTATCTCTCAGGTAGTTTAGTAGGTCTTGAATAGCCCTTGGTATGCCTCTGACGCGGACGTTGTGTCGGCGAGACCGGTTTTCCAGGTCCTCTATCTTGTCTGCAAGTTCCGTTATGTGGGACGTGTTCTGCTTTCCTGGGCCTCTACTACCTGGTCAATTATCTCTTCCAGGAGTTGAGTGCGCTGTCCTAGGTCTTTAAGATCTTGCCTGAGGGGTTCAATTGCCTTTGCCAGAAGTCGCTCAATCGTAGCCACTGACCTGGCCGATAGATCTATATGCTGGTGAGGTCTTTTGGGATTCTCTTCCTGATCAGAGCATTCTGAGATAGAGTCAACAGGAGACATGTGCCGGACAGCCTTTGGTGGGAAGTGCTCCCGTATACCCTTCGCTGAGGATGAGCGTTTGGGTTTCGGCATCTTGAGGTGTTCAGATGAAGGAGACCACTGATAATCCGCCAGGGGTTCGGCCCTGTTCGGTATGTAGTGCAGGGCTGCGTTTACCACTCTGCTAAGGGCTACAGCGAGTCAGATGGCGTCATATGTTAGGCTCTGTGGGTGTAGTAGCGACCTCTGCTGGCGGTGTTGCCAGGTCTGTTCCCCATTTTGTTCTTAGGCCATGCTGAGGATTTAGCCCTTAATCAAGAATTCTGGAGACCCGCCAACCCTGTGCCTGCCTGTGTAGGCAAAAATGCTCTCTTGCAGATATTGCACTGAGTTTCGCCTTCAATTTAAGGTCTGTTGGATTGGGTTAGGCTGGCGCACCAGTTAGCGTATTGACTGGGTCAGTTTGTAGCCCCCTCTATGCTGGTTGACAGTGCTGATTCTAGCAGTATAGTATTTATATGCTACCGGTTTATTTCTGCAGTACTCCACAGGTCCACCGGGTGGGGGTAGAGATGCAAAAATGCAGAGGAGCAGGCTGTTCAGCCTTGTCTTTATATTTGTCTATAGAGGCAGATCACTCTTGTCCTGGTGGTGTACAGAGTTTTGCCTGGTAAGGAACTATTTATTTGCAATTATTAGAGGTAGAATAGGAGAATTGTTCATTAAACATGTGGAAACAGTCTCAGTTGTGGGGGAAGCAGGGATGCCTTCTCCCTCAGAAATTAGTCCACACTAAAGTCCCAAGCCCCTGAAAGTGTATCTGTGATAAGACAGGTGCTGAAAAGCAAAGGCTAGATAGGCTGTATATAGAGAAGTGTCCAGAATGGGAGGATAAGCAATTTAGTTGGGCCTTAGCTTGAGGTTATACCCCCTTTGTAGTGAAAGGTACCTTCTTGTCCACATGTGGGGACTCCCAAAATGGCCGCCGTTCACTGACTTTTTCTGCTTCTTCAGGGGGCTCTGTCCACCTCTGTGTAGCCCCTGTGCCCCTCCGGTCGGAACCAGCCGTCCCCGGAGGTCTCCCCAGGGTCCTCAGTGGTCTCTTGGGCACCAGGTTGGATGTCCTGGGCTCCTGTGGAGGCCGTTTGCTGCCTCCTCCTCCTTCCAAGATGGCCGCCGGCTCCCCCTGCAGGCCCTTCTCCGTTAAATCAATTTTTAAGGGCACTATTGATTAACATTAAAAATACATGTAGAAATTCTCTCGTGCTGACCCTATTCCCTGGAAATCCTTGCTGCACTCCACCAGTCTATCTCCCTGTCTCAACATCTTCAAAACCTCACTAAAAACACATCTGTTTAGGAAGCTTATCATTTTCAATCCTAACATGGACAACACTTCTCTCACCCTGCTATACTCCACCCAAAACCATTAGATTGTAAGTTTGCGAGTTTTCAATCGTGTAAGGTGCTTTGGGATAAGCTCTATGGACACCGGATCCTAAGCTCAAAGACAGGGCCCTCCATTGTTTGCAGTGTGTTTATATTGCTATTGCTTTTTGCAGTGAGCTTAAACCATGTATAGCGCTACAGAATATGTTGGCGTGTTATTAAATAAACAACAATAATACAAAATTGCAGAAAAGCAATAAAAACAGAGCTTATCTCATTATTGGCCTCTGTTGTGCTTCTCCCCACCTCTCTAAGCCTTATTAAAAGGAAGTTGAGGATTTCAATATTATTCAAGTCATATCAATGTTATCACAGTTGAAATATTACACTTATTTTCAGTAGTAATTAAGACAATGAGAGAGGGGTACAGCATTAATGAGGTAAACTGTGCTTTTAAATGATATAACAGGTTTACCATGATACATGTATACACTAGAATCTATTGTTTTATTCACAATTAATTAATTCTTAAAATACACATGCAAAAAAGCATCACTGAGATGCTTTAAAAAAAAAATAGTTTAAAAACATATTGCCCTATTCTATTAAGCCCGCAAATGCCTCAAACTTGGGTGCATTTTTCTCTAAATGTATAGATATATTCTACTGACCCCAGTTTGCAATTTACCTCCTTAAACCTGAACCCGTAAACCCTGCCTTTTTCAGTAGGATTTCAGGGGGCGTGATCATATAATCTGACAATATTTAACCAAGCCCGTAATTTACTTCTTTGACACAGCCAATAGTAAATGAGACCATCATCATGATGTCAGTAAAACATGGAAGTTAGACATAATTGCAATCAGCGGCTACGAATCAATTAGTGACAATAAGTAATATTTGCTGATCAAGCAATCTATAAAATGCATTAGATCATCTGTTCTGGTCCATTTGGGTTTCATGATATATATTAAGCCCTTCAGCCCTGAGATTGTTATTACTCAGAAATAACAGTTACAAATAATATTTTTTATTGCATATTTGTGCAATTAATTCTAATGTCTTTCCATGCCTTGCCATGCTTTTAAAGTACAGTATTTTGTGTTTAATTGCTGTTACAGATATAATAAGTGTTTGAAAAAGCCCTTGTGAGTCCTATTTAGTACTTTTTTCAATTGCAGGTTAGACTTTATTTGCGACCTAGAGCTACAGGTCTAATAGAATATTGATTTTGTGTAACTTTAATTAGTTAGCAGTCCAAATAATCAAGCTGGGCTAAAACCAATGGCGTCTTTGGCTGGCACATAGTGATTGTGGGCAGGGGACTCCTAATCAGATTGCAGGGTAGCTAAAAGAATCTGTGACAATTTTAAAAGTGATTTTATGTGTGCATAAATTTACAAATTGGGCACTAGAATAGTGCCCATAGTTACATCCATCGTGGCTCATTACTGCGCTACTCTACATGCTAATTTGGACAGGCAGGATTAGTGCTTCAGTCCCATTACCCCATCTCTCAAACTGAGCTTGCTCCAGGTAACCTGATATACATAATGAATTAAACATGTGCTTACTCCACCCCTTGAGTTTAATCTGAACTGCATCATGTATGACAAGCAGGAATACCAGGGAGATGTGCAGAGAAATGTAGAGAGATAATGTGGAAGAAAAATAAAAAAAATTGCAGTAAACTGATACAATATTTATTTTGAGATGTATATCTCTTGTTTTTCAAGTCAAAAGTAATACTGATTATATTGGGACAGAGGAGGCAGAATAGGGGACAATGTAAATAGCACAAGAAGGTATGTGAAAAGCCTGGGAGGGATGCACACCTCCTAGATATAACACCAAGAAAAGATGTTATCATAGGATATTGCAATGCTAATATAACAAAAGATACCCGAATAAAAGGTATCCTCTCTTAAATCCCAGACAATACATTCAGCCATAGGATAGTAGGAGGTGATTTATACTTGACTCAAAATTGGACAGCTCCACATGTCATTATGGCAACTTTAGAATACTCTCCCTAAGTTGGAAGAATTTTATCACTTCACAAAGCCTATAAGACTCCTGAATGTACCAGACATTATGTTGTTGGTTAATCGTTTAACCATGTCTGGCTCTCCATGATCATATTGACTGCAGCATGCCATGCACAATTGCCAGCCACTGCCCCTCTGAGCTCCATCAAATTCATGTTAATTTCTTCAATGACCTCATCTATCCATCACCCCTTCTTCATGTGCCTTCAATCTTTCCCAGTATCATAGAGCCTGCAGAATCCTCTCTTCCGGTGATATGGCCAAAATATTTGAGCTTCAGCCTCATGATTATACCTTCTAGTGAACAGCTTGTCTTGATATTCTGGAGTATTGATTTATGGTATCTTCTTGCAGTCCAAAGGACTACGGTGCTCAGTCTTCTTTATGGCCCAGCTCTCACATCCATATGCTACTGCTGGGAATACCACAGTTCTAACTAGGCAGACCCTTTTTGAAGCATGTCATAGTTTTCCACCCAAGAAGCAAACATCTTTTAATTTCACTGTTTCTCATAATGTCGTTGTTTATTGTTAATTGTCTAAAAAATCCACACTAATTGTATTTTGTTCTACTATTCTACAGAAGATGACTGAGTGCAAGAAAGACCAGGGAAAATTGAAGCTCCAGAGCATTGCTCTGATTGTCAAGATGTAAGTGCTGGACTTCATGGACAAAAGAAAACAACAAGTGGACATTGGAGCGGATTTAAAGTTGTCAACCTCCACAATCCGTACCATCCTGAAGAACAAGGAAAAGATCAAGTCTTCAGCAACCGCCAGAATTGCAAAAAAAGATTACCTGCTCCAGATGCAATGCTCTGGATAAGACGGAGAAGCAGAGGTTAATCTCTATTGATGATGCTGCATGCCTCGGAGCCAGGTCATAATCATGGAAAATGCCAGAAGCATATATGTCTATATCCAAAGTCAAACTCCAGATTTGATGGAAATCTTCTCAGCCAGCAGAGGTTGGATTGACCGGTTCAAGAAGAGGAACAATCTCTACAACGTCAAGATCCCTGGAGAAGCGGTGATCGGTGACAACGAATCTGCTTTGGCCTTTCCAGACACTTTGAAGGAAATTGTGAAAAGAGGCAATTCTACAAGAACTGGTCTTCAGCGTCAATGAGGGAGGACTGTTATGGAAAAGAATGCCAAGCTGCACGTTCATATTCCGTGAGCTGTAGTGAGCACTGGAGTTCAAAGCAGCCAAAGACGGCAAACCTTTCTTCTGGGGGGAAGGCCTGTGGCAACTTCAACATTAAGCCACTGCATGTCAAAAACACCTAGAGCCATGAAGGGTATTCCTAAGTCCACGTTGACGGTCATTTGGAATTTGAACTGTAAAGCTCGGATCACCATGGACATCTTCAAGATCTGTATAAGCGAGCATTTCTGTCCATCAGTGCAGTGCAACTGCACGCATAAAGGGCTGAGGCCAAAGCTCTCCTATTAATGGACAATGCTCCAATCCACCCTACCAACTTGACTGAGCTCAATTGCTGCAAATAGCCAATTTATCAGGGGATCATTGCCACTATCAAGGCCTACTATCTTCACTGCACATTCTGCCAGCTCACTGACCAGACAGACAGCAAGGACAAACAATTCATGATGGATTTCTGGAAAAAGTACACCATCATTGAAGCCATCACTAACATTGTTTTGTGTTGTTGTTACGTTTGCAGTTTCTTCAAAGTTAATATAAAGTTAATTTTTTGAAAAAGTTATTGCTTTTGTGTTTTTTTTCAAAGAGTTCCCTTATCCCTATCTACCCTATTTTAAAATGACTCTATTTACAGTATCTCTGTCTATCTATCCTATGTTAAAATGGCCCCATTTATTTCTGTTTCACCTAAAACACTCCCATTACCTATCTACATCGCTAAACAGTGTATCACATATAATAGTTGTCAAAGTACGAATCGTCGTCACGCTTTGCGAGCGAGGGGCCGCATTTGCGGAAGGTGGAGGCTCCAACGTCGGCTCCAACGTCGGCTGCCGAAGGCTCATTGCAGGCCGCAAATGTGGACCCTTCGCGCGATCGGGGACCCCCGATGCAAAGAAAATGCAAAATTCCCGCGTTACGGGTCCTTAAAGGACCGTAAAGGTCCTTAAAGGACCCATTATAAAAAAATATATATACATACACTATCACGCATGAGGCTCTATACAGAGCCCCATCAACCATTAATTAACCCTGTCACTCATGTGGGTCAATACAGACCCCAATAAGCACTTCATTAAACCCCTCACTCATGGGGGTCAATATAGACCCCCATAAGCCCTTCATTAACCCTGTCACTCATAGGGGTAAATACAGACCCCCATAAGCACTTAATTAACCCCCTCACTCATGGGGTCAATACAGACTCCCATAAACCCCTAATTAACCCTGTCACTCATGGGGGTCAATATAGACCCCCATAAGCCCTTCATTAACCCTGTCACTCATGGGGATCAATACAGACCCCCATAAGCCCTTCATTAACCCTGTCACTCATGGGGGTCAATACAGACCCCCATAAGCGCTTCATTAACCCCCTCACTCATGGGGGTCAATATAGACCCCCATAAGGCCTTCATTAACCCTGTCACTCATGTGGGTCAATACAGACCCCAATAAGCACTTCATTAAACCCCTCACTCATGGGGGTCAATATAGACCCCCATAAGCCCTTCATTAACCCTGTCACTCATAGGGGTAAATACAGACCCCCATAAGCACTTAATTAACCCCCTCACTCATGGGGGTCAATATAGACCTGCATAAGTCCTTAATTAGCTCTGTCTCTCATGGTGGTCAATACAGACCCCCATAAGCCCTTCATTAACCCTGTCACTCATGGGGATCAATACAGACCCCCATAAGCGCTTCATTAACCCCCTCACTCATGGGGGTCAATATAGGCCCCCATAAGGCCTTCATTAACCCTGTCACTCATGTGGGTCAATACAGACCCCAATAAGCACTTCATTAAACCCCTCACTCATGGGGGTCAATATAGACCCCCATAAGCCCTTCATTAACCCTGTCACTCATAGGGGTAAATACAGACCCCCATAAGCACTTAATTAACCCCCTCACTCATGGGGTCAATACAGACTCCCATAAACCCCTAATTAACCCTGTCACTCATGGGGGTCAATATAGACCCCCATAAGCCCTTCATTAACCCTGTCACTCATGGGGATCAATACAGACCCCCATAAGCCCTTCATTAACCCTGTCACTCATGGGGGTCAATACAGACCCCCATAAGCACTTCATTAACCCCCTCACTCATGGGGGTCAATATAGACCCCCATAAGGCCTTCATTAACCCTGTCACTCATGGGGGTCAATACAGACCCCCATAAGCACTTCATTAAACCCCTCACTCATGGGGGTCAATATAGACCCCCATAAGCCCTTCATTAACCCTGTCACTCATAGGGGTAAATACAGACCCCCATAAGCACTTAATTAACCCCCTCACTCATGGGGTCAATACAGACTCCCATAAACCCCTAATTAACCCTGTCACTCATGGGGGTCAATATAGACCCCCATAAGCCCTTCATTAACCCTGTCACTCATGGGGTCAATACAGACCCCCATTACCCCTTCATTAACCCTGTCACTCTAAGGGGTCAATGCAGACCCCCATAAGCACTTCATTAAACCCCTCACTCATGGGGTTCAATATAGACCCCCATAAGCCCTTCATTAACCCTGTCACTCATGGGGGTCAATACAGACCCCCATAAGCACTTAACCCCTTCACTCATGGGGGTCAAAACAGACCCCCATAAACCCCTAATTAACCCTGTCACTGATGGGGGTCAATATAGACCCCCATAAGCCCTTCATTAACCCTGATACTCATGGGGGTCAATACAGATCCCCATAAGCACTTAATTAACCCCCTCCCTCATGGGGGTCAATATAGACCTGCATAAGTCCTTAATTAGCTCTGTCTCTCATGGTGGTCAATACAGACCCCCATAAGCCCTTCATTAACCCTGTCACTCATGAGGGTCAATATAGGCCCCCATAAGCCCTTAATTAACCCTGTCACTCATGAGGGTCAATACAGACCCCCATAAGCCCTTCATTAACCCTGTCACTCATGGGGTCAATATAGACCCCCATAAGCCCTTTATTAACCCCATTACTCATTAGAGTCAATATAGACCCCCATAAGCCCTTAATTAACCCTGTCACTCATGAGGGTCAATACAGACCCCCATAAGCCCTTAATTAACCCTGTCACTCATGGGGGTCAATATAGACCCCCATAAGCACTTAATTAACATCCTCACTCATGGGGGTCAATACAGACCCCTATAAACCTCTAATTAACCCTGTCACTCATGGGGGGTCAATATAGACCCCATAAGCCCTTCACTAACCCTGTCACTAATGGGGGTCAATACAGACCCCCATAAGCCCTTCATTAACTGTGTCACTCATGGGGGTCAATACAGACCCCCATAAGCACTTAATTAACCCCTCACTCATGGGGGTTAATATAGACCCCCATAAGCCCTTCATTAACCCTGTCACTCATGGGGCCAATACAGACCCCCATAAGCACTTAACCCCCTCACTCATGGGGGTCAATACAGACCCCCCTAAACCCCTAATTAACCCTGTCACTCATGGGGTACAATACAGACCCCCATAAGCACTTAATTAACCCCCTCCCTCATGGGGGTCAATATAGACCCGCATAAGTCCTTAATTAACTCTGTCACTCATGTTGGTCAATACAGACCCCTATAAGCCCTTCATTAACCCCGTCACTCATGAGGGTCAATATAGACCCCCATAAGCCCTTATTTAACCCTGTCACTCATGGGGGTCAATACAGACCCCCATAAGCCCTTCATTAACCCTGTCGCTCATGGAGGTCAATACAGACCCACATAAGCACTTCCTTAACCCTGTCACTCATGGGGGTCAATACAGACCCCCATAAGCCCTTCATTAACTCTATCACCCATGGGGGTCAATATAGACCCCCATAAGCACTTAATTAACACCCTCACTCATGGGGGTCAATACAGACCCCCATAAACCCCTAATTAACCCTGTCACTCATGGGGGTCCATACATACCCTCATAAGCCTCTATTTAACCCCTTCAGTCCCATGAGGGTATATTATGACCATTATGGGCCTGATACAACCCAACATTAACCACATAAGTGCCATGATTCTGCTGAAGAGGTTTTTAACAAATCACATGATATTTTCAAAAGATACTGTATTAATACATAAACACTGGATTGAATTTAACATATTTATTACAGGAACTAGCGACTTGCCCGTCAAAAAATTACGGTCAGTGAAAGAAAGTGTTGAAATGCTGTTTGTCACACAATGTGAGTGTACTGGGTGCCTCAACTATAATGAACGCATGTAATAACACTATAAGTGCCATGTGGGTCATCCAGGACCCTCATGACCCAAAGTGTAAGCACTACACCATTTTAACCCGGTCACTTATTGGGGTCTATCCAGACCCTCATAAGCCTCTATTTAACCCTATCAGTCCCATAAGGGTATATTATGACCATTATGGGCCTGTTACAACCCAACATTAACCACATAAGTGCCATGACGGTCCTCATTGGTTAAATAGAGGCTTATGAGGGTCTGGATAGACCCCAATAAGAGACCAGGTTAAAATGGTGTAGTGCTTACACTTTGGGTCTTGAGCGTCCTGGATGACCCACATGGCACTTATAGTGTTATTACATACGTTCATTACTGTGTTAGAGGGGTCTATATAGTTAAGGCACCCAGTACACTCACATTGTGTGACAAACAGCATTTCAACACTTTCTTTCATTTTTTGACGGGCAAGTCGCTAGTTTCTGTAATAAATATGTTAAATTCAATCCAGTGTTTATGTATTAATACAGTATCTTTTGAAAATATCATGTGATTTGTTAAAAACCTCTTCAGCAGAATAGTGATCCAGAACGGTGTTATAATGTTATGATTTAGTAGTATTACCTCCAAAAATAAGAATAACTGTTGTTCAAACATAATGTGGAAATCTGTGGTCACACTAATTCCGGTGACATCTTAACAACATGTCTGTCTCATTGTTATAGCCTGTACTGATCATATGAATATGTTTGTGAATAAATAAGGATAAATATTTTATTTTTAAGTCACTCTTAATGCATATTTAGGGTTTGTTAGCACCAATATGTGAATTGATGTTAAATAATGTTGATGTCAACATCATAGTTAACATGGAAAGTGTAATCACTTGGCCATTCCAACATTCTTTTCTAATTAACATAACATTATTGACATGGAAACAAAATATTACAGTAATCAAACGCATGGAGACATAGAGATGTCCAGACATATTTACCATCATCCATATTTGACATATTCATATGAATCTGTTGTTATCCTAAATTTCTTAATCTCTTCATGCAGATGATTTCTTAATATACTGTAGGATTTATCCACTATATCCTAACACAGGATGGTATACTGAAATATGAATTTGACCCACATATCAGATCATTAACTAAATGTAATGCATGTCAATGCCCCAATCAGTAACCATTAGAAACACACTGACAAATGGGTTAAGTTATAATAAGAATAAATATTTATTATATCCACAGAGCACGGTCTTAAATGTAGCAGAGCATGCATTAATATCCTTGGTGTGGTGCAAAAACTACCCAATGGGGCTGTATAAAAATCTGATCATATGTTGGCTGAAAGCTATCATTGTGTATTAATAGTGCATAGCATTTACTACACATGTCATCATTACACAATAACAAAATCTCATTATTCATCACTTCATATAACAGAAGTAAACATTATTGTGCATAGCACCTATATTGTGCATTCATCTGCTCAATGAAACAGATGCAATTAATCCTGGGTCATGAAATCAAAATCAAGCACACACATATTATGTCACTAGAAAAAAAATAGTATGATACAGCTCTGAAATTATGTTCATATTCAAAAAATCTGAGAAGAAAAATCTAGCAAGATCTGTATGTACAAAAGTGTAAGTATCCTATTACTGTAACATTAAACTAATTTACCATATCTAATGATCACATTGTGCAGAAAATGCTATATCTGTCATGAGAAATCAGTTGTCATGACCAGTTGCAGATATTTAGCAATGATGTATTTATCTTACAAGGAATGCTTAATTGTGACCTGAGAAAGCCATGAGTACTATCACTATCACATATAATAGTTGTCAAACTGCGATTCGGCGTCACGCTTGCGACAAATCAAAGTTTGACAACTACGATTGCCGCAACCCCCGCGCATGTGAGCTGAGCGGCGCAAGCCGCGCATGCGAATTGCACAAATGGGTGCACATGTGCATGCGCATTTTGCAACAGGGCACACATGCGCATTGCAGCGGGGCGCTCATGCGCCTTGCATGACGTAAGCCGCACATGCGCATTGTGGCGAGGAGACAGAGGAGGAGGGGAGACACACAGGGAAGGAGGGGGGAGACACAGAGGAGGGGGGGGAGACACAGAGGAGGGGGAGAGACACAGGGGAGCGAGAGGAGAGACTAAAGAATAAACTTAAAAGAGATTGGTGAGAGCTTAAACTGGGAAAATATTGGATAGAATTAATATCGAAGGAATTGAACTAGGCAAATAATTATAAAATGTAATGTAATAAGATGTTGAAGGAATAGAGATGAGTAAATAGAGAAATTATCAGACACAGAACAAGGGTCAGTGTAATCGCTTATTAAAAATCTATTTTTTACTTCACCATTAACATTTCCGCTCTCTCTTTCGCTCTCTCTCTCTCATTATCCTAAGCATTACTGAAAGGAAGTAGAAGATGTAAACTGTGATAACAAAATTCAAGCATTAAATAGCCTTAAATAGTACCAGAAATCGTATTAAGCAGTATTGTGACAACCATATATATGCAATTAAATACTAATTAATATTAAATGTGCCAATACTACTGTATAGAGCAGAAGTAATCAATCACCTAGAATGTTCTGGAAACCATATCTCCACAAGGATATTAACAAATTACAATCAATTCAAATGAGGGCGACTAAAATGAGACTTATAGAGTTCACAACCAAAATACCTATAGTTTAGAGAATAGGAAAAGGGTGATATGATATATAGGAAAGTGTATTTTTTTTAATAACCATTAATTGATATAGGCTGTTTTAGGTTATACTATAGTTAGAACTTTTAATAGGGTCATGTTAGGTCAAGTTTTTTGGGGGGTGGAGGTAAAAATGGCAGACTAGATTGGACTTTTGTTTTTGTTCTTTCTGTTTCAAAAACAGATCATAAATCATAGATGGTAACAACACTACCATCTATGGGTTGTATCAGAATTTAAAGACTTGGAATTGCTGTAATATTTAACAGACGTCCTCTCTCCATACAACTGATACAAAAAAAAAAAATTCTCCATTACAAATTCATGTAGAATCAAAAGGCTCTGATTTTTTCTTCTTTTGTAAAGAAACAGAAAACTTTTTAAACAAAACAAACCTGTCATTGGCAAATTTTACAGCTTGCACAACTATACCAATATAACCATAGAAACATACTTAATCAGTATTAAAAACAAGTTGTACATATCATGATGTTTGGAATTTAACACCAAATAACGGGGCTATAAAAGTTTAATGTTAGTGTATAAAAATAACTCAATTTCACAAAAGTTACCGTCTGATTTCTCACCTGACAACAACATTTATCCTTACTATGGTTTATTCAGAGAAAATGTACAGAAGAACACTATGACAACTCACAATCCAAAATGTTCAGAATCTTCCACTTAAACAACTTACTTGATAAAAAGGTAAAAAATCTTTAAAATCACTTGAAACATTACTGTTACTATGAGAAGCAGGTGTTTTTGAAAAAAAATCAGACCACTATTGACTGTTCTTCCTACTAAGCAAGACGTGGAAAGCATCTTCATGAGAATTAATGAATTCCTCAAGAGGGAATAAGACAAAAGTACCAAATAACTATCACAATGATTTCATTAAGACAGCAAGAGAAATACTATAATTGAGCAAGAAGCTTAAAGTCTCAGACACAGGTGACTCTCAGAATCTTGATTCACCGCATACACCAAATCACTGAATTAGAAGTGCAATGTGAAGAGGATAACAACAGAGCATGGTGAAACAATGTCCATTTTCAAAGCCATGAGGAAGTTCCCAATGACAAACTATGAGACTGTCCACCAACTTTTTAAGGATCTTCTTCCCGAAGTTTTAGACAAGCTCCTTTTGATGGGCCGTATTCAAGGCCTCAAATGATCCCACAAACCACACAAAGAGATATAATGCTTTGTATGCAATACTTTACAATCGAAGAAGACATCTTTAAAGCAAACCAAGGCTTTGCAATCCAAAGATGTGAATGTAATGAAATCACTGACATCCTCCAAAGAAATGGAATCCAGTGTGCCTGCGGCTACACATTTTTACCTTCACTTTCCATGACAATCAGACTCATATAGACCATCAGGTTGAACTGAAATCAACTTTCTTTAGACATCTGAAAATCTAAAACACTGCAAATTTTCACAACACAGGAAAGGTAGAAAAGGGATGGGATCCTATTCTACTCAAGATACCCATGGCAATTAATCTGAACCTTTGGACCTGTTAAAAGGACATATAGTAATCAAATTACAATCACTTGAACTCTCACACAAATAACTTTAACAAACAGAAACAGACCATCAGCCAAGAAAAACTACTCTGGCCCTTCCTATCCGAGACATTAATAGCCTTAGGCTTCGCAAAGGTATTTGTCTCATTAATCTAAAACTTTTATGGATCTCCAACAGTTTCCTTTCTTCTCCCAAATTAAAAAGAGACAATATTAGAATACACCAGATGGGGCATCCCCACTTCTTTTCACATCAACCCTTGAACCCCTGCTTAGCCAAAATCTAGGAATCTTACAAGACAGACATTAATATAAAATCGCAGCATATGCACAAAATATTTCTCTCCCTTACCTAATGAAAGGACTGCACATTTACTCCCACCTTCTTGCCATTCATGTTCCCCAAAAGAAAATGAAACTTATTGAATTAAAGTGGGCCATACAAAATCCAATTCCCATAAAAGAGGAGAGGAGAGCATGGAAGGTGAGATGGTTATGTTGGAGACATGATGTGGAAAAGTTGAGAAGAGGAGCTTGAGGAAAAGATAGGAAGTAATGAGGAAGGAACAGGCATGAGGAAACATTGTGTAATAGATTAATTAGGTATAGTTAGCAGGTGTTGCTAATTGATCAGCTGTAGCAAATTTGAGTAACAAGGGGCGGGTGGGAAGTGATTGTAGTTCCAGAGAGAGTGAGAGAGAAGAGACTGAGGCCTACAGGTAGTGGAGAGACTTCGGCAAAGCTTCAGACTGTGTGTTTGATTGTAGTTCCAGAGAGAGTGAGAGAGGAGAGACTGAGGCCTACAGGTAGTGGAGAGACTTCAGCAGAATATGAGAAGGATGGACAAATGTTATTTCACAGATAAGAAGCAATAAAACCAGGCTTTGGGGGTGGGGGAGCAGGCAAGGTAAGGGGGTTTCAGCCAAATGCATAGGTATAGATTTGCTTAGTGAAAGTTTCTATCTCATCAGATATTATATCACAGAAACATTCATACAAATATTGATAATATTACGTATAGTACAAGTTGAAATGGCTCCACAGTGTCTTTAGACAGACATTAATATAAAATTGCAGCATATGCACAACATATTTCTCTCCCTTACCTAATGAAAGGACTGCACATTTACTCCCATCTTCTTGCCATTCATGTGCCCCAAAATAAAATTAAACTTATTGAATTACAGGGGGCCAGACAAAATCCAATTCCCACTTGTTTGTTAGCTTTAGATATAGAAAAAAAAATAACTCACTAGAATGGCCCTATTTTAGAGCAATTCTAATTAAATTTGGCTTTTCTGGCTCATTTATGAATTTTATACAAACATACTATCACAACCCTAAAGCATTCTTAAAAATGCCCCGAGATCTCAATACACATATAAACATCCAACTGGGCACAAGACATGGCTGCCCAGTCTCCCGCTTATTATATGCACTGGCAATTGAACTCCTAGCACACTCTATTAGGGCAAACTATTATATTCATGGGATTAATATAGGTCACCAACACCTCAAATGTTGTCTCTTTGCAGATGACCTCCTCTGCACTCTTTCCAAGCTTACTATGCTGGTATAACCTCAAAGATTTAGAGAGGCTTCAGCGTCAAACATTTAGATTTATCTGTCATAACAAATCTTACAGAATCTAAAAAACAACCATGTTTAAGCACAAATATAAAGGAGGCCTATCATGTCCAAACTTCAAATGGTACTACAAAGCTGCTCAAAATTATTTTATCCCAATAGCTTACTCACCTTCAGATCAACCTTTATGGGTATTTATAGAAAACTTAATGATGAGTCCATATTCATGGGACTCCATTATTTGGATTCTCAAATCCTTATCACTATTGTGGAAACTTAGAAATCCCTTTAAAAAACTATCCCTTACTCATTGGAGCTGGGCGAAACAAAAATACGGCCTGACACCCAAGTATTCTGCTCTCACTTCTGTTATTACCCATACGCTTTAAACACCTACAGCCTTATTAAATTGCAATTCTGTAAATTTAAAAGAGCTCTATTTAAGCACACAGCATATTTTTTACAGAAGTTTTTGTTTAGTGAAGACCTTGCTTTTGGATAGAAGTTCACTAACTAAAAACTTTTGTAAAAAAAAAATATGCTCTGTGCTTAAATAGAGCCCTTTTGAATTTACCGAATCGCAATTTAATAAGGCTGCTAATATCTCTTTCAACTCTCTTACATGGTGGAGGTCTAATGGCTTGATGAGAGTAGTGCGTGTTACAGAGAGGATCGGATCTTTACATATTAACAAACAGATAATATTTTTCATATCCCTATACAAAAACAATTTACCTATCGTAGGATCAAACATTTTATCCAATCACTTGAACAAACTGTAGGTAAACCTAACTCATCTTGACTCACGAGAATATGTGACAAGGCTCCCATTACAAAAGGCATTTTAAGCCTAAAATATGACTCCCATAATGTAGATCTAACCACACGAAAACCTTAATAGATGAGCAATTGGGAGAGATGTAAATTGCTGTTGGGACCAGGATACATGGCAAGTCTCTTGGATAAACCTTACAAAGGGCTCACTTAATAGCAGTATTCTGGAAACATCTATTAAGTTCCTTCATAGGATTTATCACACCTCAGATAAACTACACAAATAGGGACTTGCTCCAGATCCAAACTGCTTCAGAGGATGGGGGGAAAAGGGTTATTTCTTTCATACACGGTGGACATGCCCTTGAGTTACTTTGACCTCTGACATATTTGATTTCAGATTCATCCCGAAGCCAAGACCAGTCTTCTGGGCCAACATGATCCCTCTCTCTCCACCTCTCAAAATAAGCTTTTAATTTTTTTTTTTTAATTAGCAGCAAAAAGTCACATTGCTAGACAATGTAAATCCTCTACTTTCAACATCCAAGCAGTTATTAACAAGATAAATTATCTCTACCCTCCCCTGTGTCTCTCCCACCTGTGCCTCTTCCCCCCTCTCCCTCCCCTGTGTCTCTTCCTCCCATCTCCTTCCCCTGTGTCTCTCGCCCCTCCCTCCCCTGTGTCTCTTTCTCCTCGGGCTTCCCTGTGTATCTTCCCTACCCCTCCCCTGTGTATCTTCCCTCCCCCTCTCCTGTGTCTCTTCCCCCCTCACCTGGATCTGTTACCCCTCCCTCCCCTGTGTCTCTTCCCCCCTCTCCCTCCCATGTGTCTCTTCCCTACTGTGTCTCTCCCCACCCCTGTTTTTCTTTCCCCCGCCTCTGTCTGCTGTATTTCTTTCCCCCCTCTCACTCCCCTGTGTCTCTTTTCCCCCTCTCCCTCCCCTGTGTCTCTTTTCCCCCCTCTCCCTACCCTGTGTCTCTCCCCCTCCCTCCCCTTTGTCTTTCCCCCCTCTCTCTTCCCTGTGTCTCTTCCACCTCCCCTGTGTCTCTTCCCCCACCTCCCTCCACTGGTGTCTCTCTCCCCCCTCTACCTCCGCTGTGTCTCTTTGTACCTCTCCCTCCCCTGTGTCTCTTCCTCCCATCCCTCCCCTGTGTCTCTCTCCCTCTCCCTTTCCCTGTGTCTTTTCCCCCCTCTGCGTCCCCCTCTCCCACTCCTATGTCGCTTCCCCCTCTCCCTCCCCTGTGTCTCTTCCCCCCCCACTACCCTGTGTTTCTTTCGTCCCTCTCCCCTCCCTCCCCTGTGTCTTTCCCCCCTCTCCCTCTCCTATATCTCTTCCCCCTCTCCCTTCCCTGTGTCTCTTTCCCCCCTCACTACTCTGTGTCTCTTCCCTCCCCTGTTTCTCTTCCCTCCCCTATTAAGAGGTTCAGACTGCTCTGCATTAGGAGGGAACATAATGTATAAAAAACAATGCAATTAAATGTTTACTCTTATCAGCCCAGTTGTGCAGTTTTTTCCTATGCCTGGTGCTGTGCACCCACCTTGGCTTGCCCTTTATTATGTTTGTAGTCATAGATAGATACAGTATATATATATATAATAGATATCACATATATAAGTTGTGGTAACTGTGAGTTGTTGTCACGCAATGTTAAAATTTACGGGCTTGCTAAAGTTGCTCAAGTTTGCAAAGCCCAAAAGTCACGGGTTTGACGGGGGCTGCAATGAGTGCCGAAGTCGCTCATTGCAAGGCCTGGGATGAGGGCCGAGGACGCTTATCGAGAGGCCCGCAGTGGAGGTGGGGGGAGGCTTGGATTGAGAGGGAGGGAAAGAGACAGGGATATAGATAGAGTGGGATGGGAGAGGAGGCCGAGGGGGAGGGAAAGAGAGAGAAGGAGGGGAGAGAGAGGATGAGAGAGGGAGGTAGAGTGAGAGGAGGCAGGGAGGGAGGGGGAGAGAGAAAGAAGGAAGGGAGATAAAGCTGGAGAGAGAGAGGAGGCAGAAAGGGAGGGAAAGTGAGAGGGGGATAGACAAGGATGGGGAGAGAGAGGAAGGAAGAGAGAGGGAGGGAAATAGCGGGGAGAAGGAGGGGAGAGAGAGAGAAATAGGGAGAGATAGGGAGGGAGAGTGACAGGAGGGAGTGAGGGAGAGGGTGGGGAGAGAGAGAGGGAGACAGAGAGAGAGAGAAGGAGGGAGAATGAGAGAAGGAGGGAGGGAGGAAAAGAGGGAGATTAATAAAGGTGCCAGGACCAGCTTTTGAGAAACCACTGTCTAACATCTGTTTTGTGCCAAGAGGTTTCCAACTGACATGAGGATATAACTTTTTGCCTCTGTTCTGTGATTTCTCCTGAACAGTTGAGTTTGGGTACTTGTGCATTGATTAGTCGGCAGGTGAGTAGTAAGATCCTAATAAACAGGGGAAGGAGTGAACTTGTGAGCTTGCGAACACTTCTAGTATAGGTGCAGTTCTAGTATAAGTATAGGAGTTTAAAGAAAAGGAGGGTGTTCAAAGAAAAGGGGAGTACATTGTAGGGTTTTAAAAAAAGTCCCCCCCCCCCCCCCCACACTGTAACTGGTAATTATGAGTCAGTCCAGTGGCAACCTCACTCGTGCATCCTGTCATATGTATGAACTGCTGGAACATCTGATCCAGAGTCCATACGTCTGTGAGAGGTGTGAGCATGTTGCCTATCTTGAAGTTCAAATTGGAGAACTGGAGAGGAGAATTGCAGCACTTAGTAATATTAGAATGGGAGTTGGTGCTCACGGAGAACAGTTTAGCTGGGCCTAGCATGGAGGGTGGAGATGAGGCTAGTGAGGATGTCCAGGGAGGTAGCTGGGCTACTGTTACAAGGGGAAGCAGGGGGATCAGTAGCAGGAGGCACGCCAGTTCTGAGTTGGCACACACCAACAGATTAGCCAGATTGAGTGAAACTGTTGGAGAAGTCAATTCAGGAATGTTTGTGGGTAAAGTTAAAGAGCGGAGCAGGAAATTCTAAAATAACATTAGTAGGAGTATGTCATAAACCCCCAAATATAATTGAAAGTGAGAAAATACAATTATTGTTACAAATTGGAAATGCAGCTAAGCATTGGCAAGTTCTAATAATGGGAGATTGTTACTACACTGAAATAAACTGGATAAATGACACCAGCAGTTCAGCGAACGGGAGCAGGTTCTTGAGTACACTCAGGGATCATTATCTGGCCCAGGTTATATAAGAACCTATTAGAAATGAGGCTATCTTGGATTAAGTCATCAGAGATAATATGGATATAGTGTCAAATGTTGAAAAAGGGCAACCTTTGGGAAACAGTAATCACAACACAGTCTCGTTTGAGATTGAATTAAAATAATAACTGTAAGGGGCTAAGGGCAGCAATACAAAGTATATTCTGGGACAGAGAACTGATAGGTAAAAATACTAAACATAAATGGACAAGGTTCAAATCCTTACTAAATATACAAAGAGGGGACAGAGACTGCTTTACGTGAGTATAAGGAAGTCAACAAGGCAGCAAAAGAGCAATTAGACTGGCCAAAATAGAAAATGAAAAGTTAGTTGCAAGGTAGAGTAAGACTAACCCTAAATATTTGTTTTAATATATTAATGGGAAGTAGGCGAGGAAGGAAGCTATAGGAACATTACAATTTGACACAGGCCATCTGATAATTAGTGACCAGGAAAAAGCAGATGAGGTTAATAGGTTCTTTTTTTTCGGTATACACAAGGGAGGTACCAGTGGTTTTGCTCACTGCAACATAATGGGGCTACACTACCTTCACCAAATATTGGTTAACTCCTGAAGAAAAACAAAACTGGTTGGGAAAAATAAATATTAATAAAGCCGCAGGTCCTGATGGAGCACATCCAGGGGTACAGAGGCAACTGGGCTATGTAATAATCAAACCATTATATCAAATTTTTCAAGATTCACTCAACACAGGGTCTCTACCAGATGACTAGAGAAAAGCAGATGTGAAACCTATATTTAAGAAGGGAACTAGAACATATCCGGGGAATTATAGACCAGTGAGCCTCACTTCTGTAGAGGGGAAGCTTTTAGAAGGGTTAATAAGGGATACTATACAACAATATGTCTATTTGAACAGGATTATAAGTAGAAGTCAAGATGGATTTATGCAAATCCCTTTGGAGGGATGTCAAGGGGGTTAGTAGGAACCTGTATCAAGGCAACTCAGTCGGTGTAGTCTTTTTGGATTTTGCAAAGGCTTTTGATACAGTGCCACATGGAAGATTATTGAGCAAACTAAGGGATGCATGATTTGCAGTAAATATCTGCACATGGATTGAGAGCTGGCTAATAGTCAGGAAGTAAAGGGTTGTTGTAAATGGAACATACTCAGATTGGACTAATGTGATAAATGGGGTTCCTCGGGGTTCAGTATTAGGTCCTCTACTTTTTAACATATTTATTAATGACTTAGAAGTGTTATTGGAAAGTATTGTCTCCATTTTTGCTGATGACACTAAGTTGTGCAAGGTAATTACATTTGCATAAATAATAATAATAGTAATTACATTTGCATAAATTAGAGAAATGGACGGCTAAATGGCAGATGAGATTAAATGTGAATAAATGTAAAGTTATGCATCTGGGAAGGAAAAATAGCCATGCAATTTATAATCTTAATGGAGCAAATCCTGGGGTATTAGATATTGAAAGGGATTTGGAAGAACTTGTGGACAACCACCTAGGTAACAGTGCTCAAAGCCAAGCAGCAGCTGAAAAGGCAAATAAAATATTAGCATGTATTAAGAAGGGTATAGAACCAAGGGGAGCAAATATAATTCTGCCACTATACAAATCTCTAGTACGCCCTCGTTTGGAATATGGAGTACAGAGAAGGGCAACAAAACTAATAAGGGGAATGGAGGGGCTAAGTTATGAAGAAAAACTAACCAAATTAAATGTATTTTCTCTAGAAAAAAGGCGTCTGAGAGGGGATATGATTACCTTATATAAATACATCCAAGGTCAGTATAAAGATTTGTCAAGGGAGATTTTTGAGCCAAGAGGTTTAGGTTTTCAACTGACAAGAGAATATCCTTTGATATTAGAAGTAAAAAAGATTTCACCTTAAAGAAAGAAAAGGGTTCTTCACAGTTAATCTGCGGAATTATTATTATCTCTATTTATATCGCGCCAACATATTCCGTAGGGCTGTACAGGGGTTTAGTACATGGCAAAAAACAAACTTAACACCTTATAAAGAATGAAGGGCCCTGTTTTTGAGCTTATAATCAAATGTACATAGTGCTTGTTTCCAAGGCACGGGCACAAGATTGAAAACTTGCAAACTTACAATCTAAGAGTTTAGGTGTGATACAAGAGGGTGACAAATGCAAAATGGCAACGTGAATGCAATTTGTTTAGTCAATTGGAGGGGTCTGTGTGTTGTACTGTAGCTTGTGGGTGTAGGTGTTTTTAAGCTGTGGAGTGTGCAGTTGTAATTATAAAGGCTGAAGGTGATACGATTTTTTAAACAGGTGTGTTTTTAGTAATTTTTTAAAGGTTTTGAGGCAGGAAAATAATCTAATGGAGCGAGGCAAGGAGTTCCAAAAAGTAGGGGCAGCACGAGAAAAGTCTTGAAGACGGGAGTGAGAGGAGGTGATGAGAGAGGAGGAAAGAAGAAGGTCATTAGCAGAACGAAGGGGGCGGTTGGGAGTATTTTGAAACAAGAGCAGAGATATAAGGGGGTGCATTGTTGTTCAAGGCTTTATATGTTAGGGTCATGATTTTAAATGTGATTCGGGAAGCTATGGGAAGCCAGTGGAGTGATTGACAGAGAGGAGCTGCAGACACTGAGCGTTTGGTATTGAAGATGAGTCTAGCGGAGGCGTTCATTATGGATTGGAGGGGAGACAGACGAGAGATGGGGAGGCCAGCAAGGAGTGAATTGCAGTAGTCGAGTCGAGATATGATGAGAGAGTGTATTAGAATTTTAGCTGTGTCTTGTGTAAGATAATGACGCATTTTGGAGATGTTTTTTAGGTGAAACTGACAAGATTTTTTGTTATTGATTGGATGTGAGGAATAAAAGAAAGGGCGGGATCCAGTAGAACCCCAAGAAAACGGGCCTGGGAGGTGGGAGTAATTCTCTACCAAAGGAGGTGGTGACAGTGGATTTGATAGATAACTTTAAAAAGGGAATGGAGATATTTTAAAATAAAAATTCTATTCAGGATTATCCTGGTTAATTAAAGAGGGAGTATTGATCCAGGGAGGAATCCGATCACCAGTTTCTGGGGTCAGGAAGTAATTTCTAATTACGTCACATGAGCACCACGTCATTAGCATTGGCCTGGTCAAGACGCAGGAATGAGCGTGGAGGAGCTGAGGAGCAGATGGAGGTAAGTGAGGGGAAAGGGAGAGGTTGAGGGGGAGGTATTTAGAGGGGTAAAGTGAGGAGGGGGGTTTAGGATGAGGAGGGGTAAAGTGAGGAGGGGTTTTAGGATGGGGGTTTAGGATGGGGGGTTTAGGATGAGGATGGGGGTTGAGGATGGGGTGTTGAGGATGAGGAGGGGGGTTGAGGTTGATGAGGGGGCTGAGGAGAGAGGTTGAGGAGGGTGGTTTAGGATGAGGAGGGGGTTTGAGGATGGGGGACTGAGGATGGGGGTTGAGGAGGGGGGTTGAGGATGGGGGGTTGAGGTTGAGGAGGGGGTGGAGGTTGAGGAAGGGGGTTGAGGAGGGAGGTTGATGATGGAGGTTGAGTGGAAACTGAGGATGGGGGGGTTGAGGAGGAGGGATTGAGGATGGGGGGTCGAGGTTGAGGATGGGGGAAGTTGAGGTTGAGGAGGGGGGTGGAGGTTGAGGAAGAGGGTTGAGAAGGGAGGTTGAAGAGGGGGTTTAGAATGAGGAGGGGGGTTGAGGATGGTGGGTTGAGGACTAGGATGGGGGGTTGATGTTGAGGAGGGGGTTGGGGTTGAGGAGGGGGGTTGAGGTTGAGGAGGGAGGTTGAGGAGGGGGGTCGAGGTTGAGGAGGGAGGTTGAGGATGAGGAGGGAGGTTGAGGAGGGAGGTTGAGGATGTGGAGGGAGTATGAGGAGGGAGGTTGAGGATGAGGAGGGGGTTGAGGAGGGTGGGTTAGGATGAGGAGGGTGGTTTAGGATGAGGAGGGTGGGATGAGGATGGGGGTTGAGGATGGGGGGTTGAGGTTGAGGATGGGGGGTTGAGGATGGGGGAAGTTGAGGTTGAGGAGGGGGGTGGAGGTTGAGGAAGAGGGTTGAGAAGGGAGGTTGAAGAGGGGGTTTAGAATGAGGAGGGGGTTGAGGATGGGGGTTGAGGACTAGGATGGGGGGTTGATGTTGAGGAGGGGGTTGGGGTTGAGGAGGGGGGTTGAGGTTGAGGAGGGGGGTCGAGGTTGAGGATGAGGAGGGAGGTTGAGGATGAGGAGGGAGGTTGAGGATGTGGAGGGAGTATGAGGAGGGAGGTTGAGGATGAGGAGGGTGGCTGAGGAGGGTGGTTTAGGATGAGGGTGGGATGAGGATGGGGGTTGAGGAGGTGGGGATGAGGAGGGGTTGAGGTTGAGGAGGGAGGTTGAGGAGGGGGATGAGGAGGGTGGTTTAGGATGAGGAGGGTGGGTTGAGGAGAAGGGGATGAGGGGGGTTGAGGTTGAGGAGGGAGGTTGAGGAGGGGGTTGAGGATGAGGAGGGGGTTATGGATGAGGAGGGGGGTTGAGAGGGAGGATGAGGAGGGTGGTTGAGGAGGGTGATAAGGGAGGGGGGAAGAGACACAGGGAAGGGAGAGGGGGAAGAGACAGGGGAGGGAGAGGGGAGAAGAGACACGGGAGAGAGAGTGGGGGACACAAGAAAAGGGCACACAAGAGGGGTCACATAGGGCACAAGAGGGACACAGGGGGCAGCACATTTCCCACCCTCGGCTTATACTCTAGTCACTCATTTTTTCCAGTATTTTGTGGTAAAATAGGTGGGTCGGCTTATACTCGAGTATATACAGTATTTGTTCCCCTTTTGAGACAATTGGCAAAGTTTCACTGTGGTTTTTTCTGTTTGCTTCCGCTAGATCAATTATCAATTAACAATTAATCAGCACATTAAAAAAAAAGAAAAAGTGTTTTTCACATTAAGGGTGCGTTACAGAGCTATTAAATTCCACCATGCCGTGAGTTACGGGCTGTAGACGCAAGCCCGTAAACCATTCTTGTGAGCGTTGCATGTGCGGTCGTGAGCATGATCAATTAGTAAAACCTGTATTTACGGGTTTAGACGGAGCTAATGGCAAAAGAGATCATCATCATTACGTCACAAAAAAATAGAGGTTAGATTTCGAAACCTTATGGGTTTCAATTACGAGTTTCGATTGGACCCGCATTTTAGAAATAATGCAATATTAATAAATCAGTAAATATGATATTCTAGTCCATGCAAGTTCCATTATATGTATTTACACCTTTTGATTAATAAAAGAAAGTATTTTATATTGCAGAGTTGCAAGCTTGAGAATGTTGTGCTATTAATTTGAATACTTCACATCACTTTCCCATTACTTATAAGTACAGTAGTGTGTTTATTTTTGCATTTTCAGTGCTACGATTAGGACTTTAACCCCTTTGCGGGTCTTCTCTAGTACCCGTTGGCTTATTGGCTACATTTGCAGATTACAGGGTTGAACGCCAGTAAATTGATTGAAATTTAATAGCGATTTTCGAACGTAACAGTTACAGGCTTGGAAGAACAAAGGATTTGTGGCCGCAGGAGTGCAATTTTCGACTTCCCGTAGTTTTTTTTTTGCCCTTACACCGCAAGTTGTTGGTGGGTTGCTTTACGGTGCTAATTTAATAGCCGCAAGTCTTACGGGCTACATTACAGGCTACAGTTTTACACATTGAGGGAATTTAATAGGGTAGTGTGTGTATGAGCTGCTGTGGGCAGATCTTTGTTGGGACTATTTGGAAAGTTTCAGTGAGTTATAGTGAGTATTTATATATGCAAACAAGTAGTTTATTTTAATATTAACTGGATACGAAATTGACACCACATCCCTTCCCCCTCACTGGCCCCAAAGCAGACTCCTTGCTTCAGGAAATGCAATCATATCTCTCAAAAATGTAAATGCCATCTCACACACACAACTTCCACCTATGTATCATGGATTCATCCTAGAATCACTAGAAGCATCAAAATGTATTTATCTTTTTCTAATTAACTAGCTAAATTATTTTGTCTAGCTTAATTATGCTCTTACTTAGACTCAAAGTTTTCAAACATTTTTGTCATTGCGCATTGGTCCTTAAAATATTGTTTTTCTTTTTTCTTTTTTACATTATAATTTTTTTTTTAAATAGCATAATAAAAATATTGCATTACAGCATCCCTTTAATTACAGAATGGATTAGAGGGAGAGATCAGGAAAAAGTTTAAAAAGTTTATTTTTCGGGATGTGAGAGTAAACATGGGAAGGGTTGTTGAGCATCAACAGGGAAAGATAAGCCATTGCGCACGTCTTCATGATTTTGCTTGATGTATAGTGTAACAAATCCATGACAGATATTTTTATATTTTGTTGACAGAGACTTGGATCTCTGTAATGCTAAATGGCTTGTCTTGAATTCAAATTGAAATCATTCTGTCATTTATTGGGTGGTATCCAATTACTGCTTTGGCCACTCTTTGTTTATAAGGGCTACCCAGTTTCTTCTGCAAGATTTTTGACCACAGTAGAATATCTGGTGGTTGTCTGATGTGAAATGTCCCATTCCTTTCTGTGAAAAAGCTACATTTATGTAAGAAAATTCTCTTCAATTGTAACAAGTCTTAGGTCAGTAAGAAATAAAATATGTGTTTAGTAATCACTAAAAGAATGGATAAAAGAGTGGCTATGTCTACATAACCCTGATCCCAAATTATAATTAGCCGGATACTATTTTACATCCAACCATACCTCATTTCACCAAATCACCCATTTTACATCAACCTTCACTAATTCCTTACATTTATCCTCTTTGATGTTGAGGACAAGTGACAACTCTACTCTTACTTCCCCCCTTAACACTCTTCTCTCCATCCACACGCATGCTCCCATGCTCTCCTCCGCAACCGTTGCACACTACACAAACACGATACATACATACAGTAGGTGCTCCCACAGCGCTGAACACAGCTTGCACTTTCTTCACTGCAAGTTTATTTTGTGCTCCTACTTCTCTGCACTCAACCTTCACATCATTTATAATATCCCTGTCCTCCAACCACAAACATTTGTTCACCACATTCATCACTGCCCACTGCCACCTCCTGTCCCTTCCTGTCTCACGGCTGAAGACTTTTCAAACATAAAATTGAAAACATTTAAAATTAATTATCCACTCACCATGACTCACAGACGCCCTCCTCTGTACTAATTGATAATACGCTGCCTTCACCATTCCCCAATCCAATATGTACTCCTTTGACAGAGAACTAAGTTTCCAGTCTACTTTCAACCTCCCGCCTCACTACCTGTCCACTGGATGCAATTCCAGCACAGCATATCCCTCCCCTTGCTATTATAATTATCCCAGCTCTCACACTTCTATTCAACCTGTCCATAAACATTGGCAAGTTTCCAAACATGCCATAATTGCACCCATTCTTAGGAATTCCTCATCTGATCCAGCTTCTGCTTCTATCTCCATATCTCTCTTCTTCCACTGCTCATCTACAATCACCTTACCCAATTTATTTTCTCCAACTCCCTCCTTGATACCTTCCAATCTGACATCCGGCCCCAACACTCCACAGAGACGGCTCTCACTAAAGTTACTAAAGACCTGCTTGCCCCCAAGTCAAAGGGTCACTTCTCTATTCTAATTCTTCTGAAACTCTCTCCTGCCTTTGATACAGTTGACCACCCCCAATTAATCCACATTTCCCACTCCTTTGGTATCCATGACATTGATCTCTCTTGGTTCACATCTTACCTATAAGATCAAGCATGTAGTGTCTCCTTCTCTGACACCACTTCTTCTCCTCACCCTCTGTCTGTTAGCACACCTCCAATCTCAGTCCTAGGCGCTCTTCTCCATATATACATCCTCCTTTGGTATCCTTATAAAGTCATTTGAGTTTCAGTATCACCTCTATGCAGATGATACTCAAATCTACCTCTCAATACCAGATATACCCCCTCTCTTCTAGCACAAGTTTCCAACTGACTCTCAATACACCCCCATATATATCTCCACTCTAATCTCAAAATATCTCCCACACGCCTTCCTCGTTCTGCTAACGACCTTCATATTCCATAGCGCTATACAGGGGTTAAGTACATGGCAAAAACAAAATTAACACCTTATAAAGAATGCAGGGCTCCGTTTTTGAGCTTAAAATCAAATGTGCATAGTGCTTGTTTCCAATGCACGGACACAATATTGAAAACTCACAAACTTACAATCTCCTTCTCTGGCACCACTACTACATGTTTGATCTTGTAGGTAAGATGTGAACCAGGAGATAGCAATGTCATGGATGCCAAAGGAGTGGGGAATGTGGATTAATTGGGGGTGGTCAACTGTATCAAAGGCAGGAGAGAGATCCAGAAGAATTAGAATAAAGAAGTGACCCTTTGACTTGGGGGCAAGCAGGTCTTTAGTAACTTTAGTGAGAGCTGTCTCTGTGGAGTGTTGGGGCCGGAAGTCAGATTGGAAGGGATCAAGGAGGGAGTTGGAGGAAATAAATTGGGTAAGGTGATTATAGATAAGCCGCTCAAGCAGTTTTGAAGCCAGTGGAAGTAGAGAGATAGGGAGATAGAAGCAGAAGCTGGATCAGATGAGGAATTCCTAAGAATGGGTGCAATTATGGCATGTTTGGAAACTTGCCCATTTCAGGACAACCCCTAAAACAAATAAGATCTGCAATAGCTTTCAATTTGTAAAGTTTGTTGGGTGTTATATAGGTTCTATGAAGAACTTTTATGGCAGTCTCGAATATGCTGTAATTATAAGAGCCTTTAGTTAGGTTTTTTTCAGGTATGTAGCCATGCTTCCTGATCCCTATTACGGCCCAAGTCTTTCTCTCATTCAGCTAAATATCTAAATTTCTGGTTTGGTGGGTCTGTATTCAAGGTGTCATAGAGTAGACTCACAATACTTTTGGACAGAGGGAAAGATTCCGGCTTCCGGTATCTCGCTTTATAAATGCGTTAAAGTGCTGTATTTTGCAATGGTTAAAATGTTCCTGTAAAGAAAGATTAAAATGATCTCTCAGATCATTTAACTTTAAAATTTCTCCATTTCGATCTCCACCAGGCTAAGGAGCTTAGGGAAAGGTTTAAAGCAAGCTCAGGGTTGGGGTCACCGGGGTACGAGTTGATAGCTTCGGGGATAATAAAAGTCTTTGGTTTGCCCAACAATTTAGAGTCAGTTTTATAAACTAGCTCATAATTTTAATAATTTTTTATCAATATCGACTCTTCTGATGGTTTTCTTTATATGATCAATTGCTACAAATTGCAGAACCTTTGCATTTCCATTGTGTAATTAATTTACATGTTTGGAGATTGGGTGTCATATTTTTTTCTCAATGCTGCCTATATGCTTGTTTTCCCTACATACCTCAGATCACAAAAACAAGAAATAAGATAAACCACTCCCTCTGTTTTTTACAGGTTACTGAACTTTTAATTTTGTATTTCTTTGTTCCATCACATGAAAGAAATGTTTCCTTTTTTGTGCTACCGCTTGTGCATATGCATCTGTTATGTGCACGCACGCATGCTGCACTGCCCTGCGCCGATGAAGCTGTCTCCTTATGGCCGGTAAGTGGTTAGGGGTTTTCGGGTTAGGTTTCCAGGGTTGGGAAGGGGTGTAGGGGGTTAGGGACTTAGTTTTAGGGGTTAGGGTTAGGTTAAGAGGGTTAGGCGGTTAGGGCCGCCAAGGGGTGTAGGGGTTAGGGGCTTGGGTTACGGGGTTAGGTTTAGGGTTTGGGCCGGGAAGTGGTAAAGAAAAATATTACGGCATTTGCATCTATGCTCTTCAGAAACAATGGTAGGGGGACAGACCTTGCCCGCCCATTCCCAAGAGACAATGGACTTTGGTCAGTTCACAATCCCAGAACAAGCAGCCTTTGCCACCTAGAGGCCCCAGAGACTTGACCACTGGCCGCAAAGGTCAGAGTACTTGCAGTTCTCCTCGCAAGGGGGAATCCTGACTTGTTGCTGACCCAACATCTGACTAAACCAAAAGTACCTTGAATCTCTTAAAGCAAAGTGGACTGTCAGGAATGTGCTGGACACTAACTGACTTGCTACCTACTGCTTAGAGCCAAGATTTAGGAAGCTACAAGAGGAAAGTTTAGCCTTAGCCTATGCTAGTTAGGCCCTGGATTCATGAAAAGCAGATTCTATTTTTTAGAATCTGACATAAGTTTTCTTAGTTAAAAGTTAAAAACGTTAGAATGTTTTTCTAGTCTGTTATTTACTGAGTATCGTGAAAGAGAAATGTTAATCTTTTTGTTGCTGTTATGTAGCTCCCTGACGTGTAGTCTCTTTGAATGCTATAGAGTTACTGCTTAAGAATGTCATTGCTCTAACTGTCTACTTATATAATGGATGTTTAGGAAACATAACATTAATGTCTTATATCTCTGTTTTACTCTTAATCTATGCTGAAAATAGGTTGACATCCCTGCGTTCTCAGACTTCTCCTAGAGTATGGTGTCCGGAACTTCAAGCCTTTCTCCGCCCCAAAAGGGACAAAAAAACAGGTAATAGACAACATACCGCACACACTGACCCTAACCTAGAATGAGTAGATTCAATTATACTTTTATAATCCATAATGTGAAAGGGTTTAATTAGATTTTACAAAAAATTGTAGGAAACTCACTTTTCATGAGAAAAGGCCAACATTTCTACACAAAGACTACCCCATATTCTTTACAACTATCCCAATCCACGAAGAAGGCTTGGTCAGCAGTTCTTATCCATAAGAACTTTCCATTTCAACTAGAACATAGCACTATAAATAAGGACGGGCATTATATAATAGTAACTGGGACAGTCTCTGGCATTAGAATCTCACTAGTTTCTCTTTATTCTCCCACACCCTTACCCCATAAAACTCTAATTAATTTACTAAGGAATCTGCAATCAAAGGAAACGGGAAGACTGGTAATTGGAGGTGACTTCAACCTCACCCTTAACTCTGTGATAGACAGATAAGGGAAGACTTTGGATAATAGATTTCCCTAAAAAACTAGGCCAAATGAACTTGCTACTACGTAGAATGGGTCTGGTGAATGCTTGGAGGGGTCTTCCTCTGGATAGGAGAGAATACACTTTCTCCTCCCCCACTCATGTAACATACTCAAGGATTGATAGCTTTTTAGTAGACTCCCTTATCTACGATTGCACCCAAGACTCTGAAATTGCCCCCTGACCCTGGTCTGATCACGCAATAGTAACTATTAGGTTAACTCTTGGCCCTAACCATACCGCATTTAATAACTGGAAAATTAATGAGTATCTACAGTCTAAACCTAGTACTGTGGCATTGCTAGTTGAGGATATTAGAAAGTATTTTGACACCAATGCTTCTCTGGAAACTGGGGCTCCTGTATTAAACTTGCTTCTCTACAGAAGAAACCCCTTAAGAAAGAAAGACAGATTTGGTAGTCATTCTCAGTAGAAGGCCAATCAACAGAATCTGTCTAATAAATTACATAAACAAATTGATAAGACTAGGCTGGAGCTAGATAGGGTGCACTCTCACTACACCAAAAGAGCTATGACAAAACACCTATATTATTTGAAGGCAAATAAACCAGATAGGATGTTGGCTAGGAGATTAAAGTCCAAAGAAACTCAGTCTAGAGTTACTCAGATCAGAATGCCAGGTGGTAAGATTTAATTTAGTCCAAAAGATATTCAAAAGACATTTCCGCCTTTCTATCAACAGATATACTCATCTCAGACTCAAATTGGGGAGTCGGACCTTGACTTTTTTCTGGGGTCACTTGATCTCCCCTCAATAACGGAGCAACAACTATCTAGCTTGAACTTAGACGCTTCCCAAGAGGAGGTGAAGGCAACCATTCAGAGTCTTAAATTGGGCAATTCCCCAGGGCTGGATGGTTTCACAAATCTATATTATAAGAAATTCGAATCTTTGCTTACACCATACCTCACGTCTCTATTCAATGCAATCCTAAAGGGGGGTCCGTATGCCTCCGGAAATAAACCAAGCCGACCTGGTTGTGTTCCCCAAGGAAGGTAAGGACAATCTCGAAGTCAAGAACTATTGTCCTATCTCATTATTGAACAGAGATGTCAAAATATTGGCTAAAATCATGGCATCCCGGATTTCTAAATTTCTACCTGAAATCATACATAAAGATTAGGCAGGATTTATACTATACAGGCAGACAGGGGACAATGTCAGACGAAAAGTACAGACTTTCATGGACTGACCGTATAGCAGCCACCAAAATGAATATTTTGCCCACGATCTTGTATCTTTTTAGAACTCTCCCTATTCCAATTTCCTTAAAAGAATTAGACATGTTTCAGAATAATATGGTTGATATGGAAAAATAAAAATCCCTGTATCTCTAAAAGAATAATGTATAGACGTAAGAATAGAGGGGGGCTCTCATGCCCAAACTTAAGGAACTATTTTAAAGCGGCACGACTAGCCCAGTTACCCTTGGCACATTCTACGAAACATCAATTATTAGAAAACTAACAAATGTTTCCTCAAAGTTGAGACATGATAATCTGGGTCCCGGAAAGACTATGTCCTCTTAGATCACACCAAAAATTCAATGATACACCTAACCCTATCTTCCTGGAAATGGGCTAGAACTAAAAGCCGACTTGATATGGATATATCTCCCTTGCTGTTGATTCTTTTCTTCTCTCAAGTATTAGCAGATTCTAGCGTAGTTTCCAAACATTGGTGGATATCTAGAGGCCTAGATAGGGTTGGTACATGGTTTATTGATGGCCGTCTTATGACCTATGATCAATTTTGCTTGAACCATAATCTACCTCAAGAGGAAATTCATAACTATCTAAAAATAAAAAGCTGGGCCGGCGAAATGTTCAAAAACTGAGGAGCCCCTAAATCCTTTGGAATTTCACTAATTTGTAAAAAATCTCCCACTCTCCAAGGGTATAATAGGGTCATTGTATGACATTTTTACAAATACAGCTACAGACAAGAAGCCCAAATTTATGTGTAGATGGGAGGAAGACTTGGAATGGGTGTGGGAAAAATGAGTAGAGTTCAAACTTAAGCAGGGGATCGTTTAACTATTCCCACTTAGAAACATCTCTCAAGGTCCTCCAGAGAATCTATTATACACCTGATAAGCTTCAGAAGATCAACCCCAGTGAAAGCAACAAATGCTATAGGGGGTGCCAACAGATAGGAGACCATATTCACACTTGGTGGTCTTGTCCGATGGCTCAAAACTTATGGGGAGACCTAACCCAACTCGCCATAAAACTCTTTAAGAAGGCGATTCCAACAAGAATAGAATCGTGCCTTTTGGGAATTCGTATCCAAAACTTGTCCTTAGCTCAAAACAAATTGTTTCAACTAATTGCTATTGCTGTTACGCTGCATATAGCTAGTAAGTGGAAATCTATGACCACAAGCTTTCAATAGGTAGTCAGAAAAATTAACTATATATATATATATATATATATGTATAAATGAGAAACTAACTTGCAATATTTTGGATAAGATTTCTCAATTCCACGAAATTTGGGAGCCTTGGTTGGAGTCGCCTCTTAGCACCCCACTGACTTGACCCTAGAGATTCAGTACAGCCAAGTGAGGTGAGGACTCAAGACAGAGTAGGCTTAATTCTGGACTTCTCCTACAAAATGAGTGGTTGGAAAGGAGGTAACTATTTTAATACTTTATTGGATGAACCCAAAGCTATTTCGCCAATGTTCAAACCCAGGTCTTAATAGACGAACTAGAGATCTAATTTAAAAAAATAAATAAAAAAAATGTATATGGGAGCTATACTGGAAGCCTCTAGACTTAGATTAGTTTTTCTCTCCTGTACATGGCTGTGTTTATTTGTTGAGTTTATATGACTGTTTGTTTTATATATATATATATATATTTTTAATTTACAGATACTGTTATGGTTTAATAATAATCAAAAATATAAAATGAAAAGGCTTGGTTAGCTTAGACAGTAAAATACTTTACTGTTAAAAATGAAGGGTGTCTGACGTAAACACTGTTCAATATGATGTAATATTGCATATACCTTTCAATAAAACTATTTAAAAAAAATGGTATGTGTGCTCCAAAATGTTAGTGTTTTGAAAAAAGTGAAAGGATACTAAATGTGGAACTATAATAATTTTGTTAGTGAAGTTTATTAAATCGACACTAGCATTGATATTTGCCATCACTTTATTTAAATTTCAGAATTCGTTTTTTTTTTTTCAGTTTAAGCAGTGGCTTTTTCACATTTTAGTGTACATCATCAACAAAAAAATAGCATAATTTCAGAGTTCGGTGTCTGACATAAAAAATCAAGTATCATTTATGTAGTTGCCTCGTACGAAAGTCACTGAAGTTGATGTTTAAATGTGAGTAGCAGAATGTGGAAAAATTGGGATTAGCACAGGGGTGAAAGAAGGTTCAGCAGCAAAATGGTTAATCATATGAATCTTACCTGATTCCTTTTTATCAGGAAAATATATGCTGTATATCAGTAGTATTTGGATAATGGAATAAAAGACAACAAAATATAAGCCAAAGGCCTGAAAAAATCAACATATAGCCTAATCCAGTGCTTGCATGGATGCTACAAGATAGGGAGCTCAAGTTGGACCCGAAGCGAACATGCTGGGCAAAATGTTATGCCCTTGATGACATCCCTCACAAGTTGGGTGAACGGTCACTTGGTTTATAGTATAGACCCGGCCTTCACCTCACTATCCTTCATGATGTTCCTGCCTCTTCTCCCTTTCATCAAATCCTAAAATTACTTCCTTATTTCCAACATCCAACATGGAAAATTTCAGGTAAAATTATAATTGACTCTGAAAATGCATTTACCCAAGGTTTATTTAGCTGGTAGTGTTGTTAGCTTGTTCCATACTTCACAGATACATGTTTTTACCAACTCTGGTAGTTCTTAAAAGCAAATAAGAACATTTATCCACCATCACATTTCATGCTTATGAAATCACTGGATGAGTTAGGGCGCATTGGAAGGAGATGCTATAAGCAGATTCTTAATTAGAATTGTTTTATTAATTTTAAACCTAGAAGGAAGGAAAACAATTGAATGAAATATTTGAACACGGAAACAATAGGATTACGTGGTTTTCATAATTTGCTTTGCAAAGGACATTCTATGTTTCTACGGAAAAAGTCTTGGATCTCTCTCCAGCTGGCTTCCTGTGCACTGCAATGTGCCAAGAGTTCCCCTCCCCAATTCACGTGAAATGGGAATAAAGGGAAACGAGAGATAGGACAGAAAGGGGAACCTGGTGGCTCTATGAGATGACCGGCTCCTGGGTAAGATACCATATGGACGTTCTTCTTGCCATGTTTCCTTGCCCTACTCAGTGCTTCTTTTGCATATATTAAACTGTTACAACTCTGATCTGCTTCTCCTACCACAAACAGTATGGGACCCTTAGCCTTTTCCAGAGGGGTTACAGAGTTTTGATGTTCCGGCTTTCTTGTGTCGGTCCAAATATCGGTCATAGAGACTGCTCCAGTTTCTGTCACCAGAATCTTTTCCATGCAATGGGGATTTCCTCTCCGGAAAACATTGACATAACTGAAAGAGTTAACATTGATGGCATTTGTGGGTGCATTAATACACACCGTAGCTTTTACCTGAGGGAGGTAAGAAGCCATAGCCAATGCAATCTCTGCCCCTTTGCATACACCCAACGCTCCAACACCATCTCCTGATATCTAGAAGAAACAAAATAGTTTTAGATGAATCAATAAGTTCCTTTATACTTGAGACCCAATAAGATAAGGTTAAGGGTGAGAGATCGAAGTGCTTATGCCCATATAATTATATATAAACTGGGTCATCTTTAACCTTCTAATACATATGTCTGCAGTATAAATATGACAACCGCTATAGTACAACAGGGATAGCCAGGACTGCATTCAATTGCATACAGATGGTGTTTTTATTGTTTTGCCTAAAAAGACTTGTTATCAATATTGTTTTTTGTAAATAGCATAATAAAATATTGGACTACAGTGCCCCTTTAAACCAGAGTTTTATTCAACACATAAATAGCAAAAAAATCCAAAAGAATTATCATGAAGTATTTTGTAGAATGCCATCTCTCAACTCCAACGTAAATGGTTCATACAGACGACAAAATGGCGGACAGAATGTGGAGGCTAGTAGTATTCATTTTAAAAAGTAAGAAAAATTCTACATGTTTTTAATTTATCTTATATTACAAATACTTTGCAATTAGATATCTTTATTAAAGCATTATAGTGGCCCTTTATGGTGTTAGGTAACCCTAGGGCTTCTGGAAACGTATGTGAAAAACACTTGACTTAATATAAGCATTTCAATGTATATATTGAATATTAGAAGATGTATATTTTCAGGAGAAAATATGAAATTAGATTAAATCAAGATAAAAACAATAAAGAGGTTTCTGAAAATACCTTTGGATTCCTCAACAAATACTGTGCAGCTTCTTCAAAGTATGTTAGGTCCACATGTTCCAGGGTTCTTGGCAGATCATCATAAGCAAAATAAGCCAGAGCAAGAGATGCAAAACCACGACTGGCCAGGAGGCTGCTTCGAAACTCCATCAGGCCTCCCAACCCACCAAACATGTCAATGATTCCTCGGAAGGGACCTTCACCTAAGAAACATACATATTGCAATGTAACTACAGTTAAATATTGCAAATATACAGGTAGATATTGTATAAACACAAGTATATAGTATAAATATACAATACATACTTTCTCCTAAATGATTTCTATTAAAATTAGAGGAATATTTTTAACCTAGAGTATTATAAAAAAGTGCACAGTAATGGCACAATAGAGAAAGAATGACTTAAAACATTAATATAACCAGAATGGCATACTTTTTTGATATAATACAAACTATTAAGTAATTCTGTTTGCAAAATACTACCTATCTAAACTATCTCCTTGCCCAATCTTGGGTGTTTCTTTGCCTCATTTTTGTTCTTGGACATTGTGTTGGGTTTCTTTTGACTCTCCCATACCCACTCATCAGCTACCTGCCCTAACCTATAATGTCCTGAACAACTCGATTTTCGACAGCCTTGAACTCTACATTTTGACCCTGATTACCCTGTTTGTTGCTTGACCATGACTTTAGATTTGCCTATGACTATTCCTAAAGTTTCCCCTCTTGGATCACTACCTTGTCATGGCGAAGGGCTTGTGTACTTCAATGAAGCTGTGAGCTATATCATGTAGGGTCACCCAAGATGGGCAGTTCATAGCAGAGATGTCATACAAATTGTGGTCTACTGGAGAAGGAACTGGCAACCCACTTCTGTATATTTGTCATGAAAACCTATGGATTGGCATGATCAGGACAAAATAATAGATGTTCCTGGTGTGCTGTGGTCCATAAGGTCACTGAGAGTTGGACTTGACTGAACAACTTAACAACAACATTCAGAAATGTTAAAACAAATAAAGAAGAAACGACTTCTAAATCTTACCAGGAGGTAGGAAGAGAGCTCCTCGTATGCGTCCTTCTCTGACCTGAATTCTCTTCACACCGGGAGCCACATACCATTGTTCCACTACTTTAGTGACATCTGGAGCATTCTCTGGAGAAGAACTGAGCATCAAGTCAGAGTAGAGCTCCAGGTGAACACATAAAGGACTTCCCATCACATCCCACTTTATTAGTCTTTTGTAAGGGCTAACTGGTTTTAGACCCCAGATTAGCCCCATGGGATAAATTCCTTTATAATCTCCCCCCACTGCTGGTGAATGTTCTAGATCCACAACCCCCTCATTATCACTGATGTAGAAAGCTCTGGAGCTGAAAACACGCCCTTTCTCATCTTTAACCCAAGCTCTTAGGGTTATGATCTGTTGAGGTTGGAGGCCCCATGCACGGATCTTCAATGGCTCATCTGTCAGGGACACTTCAGGGGTAACTGTGAGACTGATCCTGTTGGAGGGTCCAGAAGAGCGAGACAAGGACATAGAAGTACGAAGCTGGAAGTTACATTCAAAATGATATATAAATATAGTAATTATTGAAAAAGACTGAATGGAATAAGAAGATATTAAATAATAGAACCATAAAACATGCACAGCTAAAAGCAAATAGATAAAAGAAAAAATATGGCTGTAAACAATTACTCTTTTTAGTATTCTCTTTATTTATAAGTAGAATAAAATAAAGTAGGTACAAGAAGCAAATTACAAAGGTTTAAACAAACACAAATACAATACAATTTAGTGCAATAGAGTTGAGGTCCCTAATACAAAGAGGTTGCAATCTAAAAATATTTCTAAATTCACTAAAGATTAAGGCTTTCTCGGGTTTTGCATGTCTCCCACTTGAAAAAACAATATAATATACATAAAACAAACAGTGCAGAAAAAACCTCAACAAATAAACACAGCTAGTTACAGAAGAGAAATACTAATTTAAGTCCAGAGATTTTCAATATAGCTCCTTTATACATTTTTTTTTTAATATGAGGTCTCTAACTCGTCTTTCAAAACCTGGGTCTAAACATTGGTGGAATAACTTTGGGTTCATCCAGTGTAAAATTTTGTGTTTAAAGGAAATTTTTATATTTATTTTGAAAATATGACTGATCATGCAAAAAAAAATATTTTCTTGAAGGATAGTGATCATATGAGGCCATTTATTATCACATAGTTGTTTAGCTCCTTTTTAAATCATAATAATAAGTTTACAAACCCTTGAATATTTGGCCTTCTTACAGACACACAAGGTGACACACACAGGTTAAAATGGCAATTAAAGGTGAATTTCCCACATCTGTGGCTTTTTAAATTGCAAATAGTGTCTGTGTATAAATAGTCAATTAATTTGATAGCGCTCACATGGATGCACTGAGCAGGCTAGATACTGAGCCATGGGGAACAGAAAATAACTGTCAAAAGACGCGCATAACAAAGTAATGGAACTTCAGAAATATGAAAAAGGATATAAAAATATATCCAAAGCCTTGAAAATGCCAGTCAGTACTGTTCAATCACTTATTAAGAAGTGGAAAATGCAGGAATCTCTTGGTGTTGTAGAAAAACATATGCACAAACCCAACATTTTACTCCAAAACCCAGTCATGATACCAAAACACAGAAGTCTCTTATTATTTTCTTATCAGATGTTATTTGGACAAGCGTGGGTCAGCAACAGGAAAACATTCAAAATGTCTGCTACTGACTGACAACAAAACATAAACAACACAAGTATTTATAGTATTTTACATAAAGACAATGGTATGGCCCATTACCTCCCTCTAGAAAAAATTACACATTCCACCCACACCTATTGCTAAGCCAGTAAACGATTATTTATATTAGTAGACCAATTAATAGTTAGACATGTACAGATCACGCGCTGAAAGCATGGACTGCGTATATCGTTCCATTATTGCAAACTTGTGCACATAGATCAAGTATGTTATTAGTCAATAACGTGTTATTTAACCTTGATTCAAGTCTGTAGAACACATTATTATGGTTATAAGAAGATGGCCTTATTCACAGAGAGCAGTGTTTACAGTTATAGTAAAAAAAACAATGAATTAAGTAATAAGGCATAATTTACCTAAATGATTTCAGTTTGTTTTTCAATTGTTTCAAGAGTTGTACAGTTTATAGGTCACATTAAAGGTGGAAAAAGTTCTGAAATGATTTATCTTTGTCCACTGTATATATATATATATATATATATATATATATATATATATATATTTATTTATATACACTAAATAATGTATGGATATTTGTATTTCTCCACAAAAATACCAAGCCAAGGTCAGGTAGACCAAGAAAGATTTCAGCCAAAGGGGACAACACACAGTATTAAGAACTAAGAGTATGTAGTCTTTTGATCAGGGCCATTTGGGTGATTTCTGTTATCATTATGATTTAAAAAGGAGCCAAAAAACTATGTGATAATAAATGGTCTAATAATCACTATCCTTTAATAAAACATTTTTTTTTGCCATGATCAGTCATATTTTCAAAATAAATGCCCAAATTTCACAATTTCTTCCAGGGTATGCAAACTTTTGAGCACAACTGTACATATATATATATATATATATATATATATATATATATATATATATATTTATATATATATATATATATATATATATATATATTTTTTTTTTATCATGAACATACCACAGAAATGTTATTAGAAACAGTAAAATTAATTAATGGTCCATTGTTAATTATAGATATGCGTTCCAGGAAAGCTTTTTATAGTAAGAGCCTAAAATGGATACAGTTATTAGAGAACGACCAATGTAGTCCCATATTTATAGCATACTGTTTTGCAGAACTTACATTGCCAATAGGGACATAAGACATAGGTCCAAGCATGTAGATACACACAGCACAGAAAGTAAAATATTTAACCTTTACAGACATGTGTATAGGGTAGATGTTTAGGGGAGGGATAGGTAAAGCTTTCCTAGAAATATGGATATTTGCAACTGGCAATTATTTAAAAAAAAAATGTGACATTAGTCCACTTACCTTGAATCTTGCTATTTTTCTGCAAAAATCACTCAAGATCCTCATGACTGGCTCTGTTTTGTTTTTTAAGTCTTCAATTAACACTCAGTTATATAGTTGCCTAGTTATATAGTAATGGAGTTTAACAATTTTTTAATCCATCAAGAACAACCTTTTAGATATCCTCTAATCCATGTAATATGTGGCTAGTTCTTGAAAAGAGCTTCAAATAAAAAAAAAATGACTTGATTTTGTTTGCCCTACATGATCGAGCCGCGTCTATGAGTTTAAACCATCCAATATCGTCTCAACATTGATACTAACGGTTTTGGCTCTTCACCTGGGTGCCACTCAAATTCTTTTTGGGTGTAGAAGGTGATGTAGATTGCTGACCCCTGGGCTATATAATGCTGCACTTTCATTCAGTACATTTTCCTGCAGCGTATCACGATGGTAATAATAAACTTGTACTGCTTGGCAGGTTATGGATTGGATTACTTATCCACCGTTACAAAATCAAACACAACCTCACGGTTCAGGTTACTCAGTTGTTCCTGAGCCAAAAGTTTGAGTAACACGATTCTAAATCTGTCCGCTACTGAGCCTTCAATAGATAGTAAATAAACTGCACTGAATTAAACTCTATTAAACAGCTACTTAGCGTATATACTCGAGTATAAGCAGACTTTTTCAGCACATTTTTTATGCTGAAAAAAGCCCCCCTCGGCTTATACTCGAGTCAAGGTCCCACTTACCTGTTCTTCTATTTTACAGAAAAAAATCCTCCTGCTTCCCCCCCTTATCATCCTCCTTCCCCCCTTATCCTCCTCCTCCCCCCTTATCATCCTCCTCCCCTTATCATCCTCCTCCTCCCCCCTTATCATCATCCTCCTCCTTCTCCCCTTATCATCATCCTCCTCCTCCTTCTCCTTCCTCCCCCCATTAGCATCATCTTATTTCCGCCATAACCTCCTCCTTACTGCACCCTCTCCAATCCCTATCCCCCTCTCTCCTTACTTGCTACTATGCTCAGATGAGCTGATGCTGATCCAGACGTCGCAGTATGTCTTCCGTACCTGCATATGCTAATGACGTGACTCGCATGTGACGTCACATCATTAGCATATGCTGGTACGGAAGACGTGCTGCAGTGTCAGGATCAGCATCAGCTCATCAGAGCATAGTAGCAAGTTATGAAAGGGGGGATAGGGATTGGAGAGGGTGCAGTAAGGAGGAGGTTATGGGGGAAAGAAAAAGATGATAAGAGGGGGAAGGAGGAGAAGAAGGAGGATAATTATAAGGGGGGGAGGATTAGGATGATAGGGGAAAGGAGGAGGATGATAAGGGGGGAAGGAGGAGGATGATAAGGGGGGAAGGAGGAGGATGATAAGGGGGGGAAGGGGGAGGATGATCAGGGGGAAGGACCTTCTTTTCCACCCCCGGCTTATACTCAAGTCAATAAGTTTTCACTGTTTTTTGTGGTAAAATTAGATGCCTCGGCCTATAAATAAATAGAATTAAAAACACAGGAGAGAAATCTGAGTCTAAGGAGTGGTGGAGAGTAAACTAAAAAAAAGATTGGTGAGAGAGCGAACTGGTAAAATATTGGATAAACTTAGTAGTCAAGGGACTAACCAGGGAAATGATTATGAAAGGTAATGTAAAAAGGTACTGAAAGGAATATAGAGGATTAAAATGATAAATGATCAGAGAGAGAACAAGGGTTAGTATAATTGTATGTTAAATCTATTTTTCAGTTCACCATTAAAGAAAAGCAAATCTTTATAGGTTAAAACCTCACTATTAGCCACTGTTGTGCTCCTCCCCACCTCTCTAAGCATTACTAAAAGGAGGTGGAATCTTACACTTCATTTCAGTAGTATTTAGGACAATGACAGAGGAGTACAGCAGTAGCAATTAATGAGGTAAACTTTGGTTTTGAATTTTATTTTCTGGCTATTGATTTGCTTTGCTGCTCTTTGCAAATTTATTTGTCTGTATTTTAAGCCTGAATTTAAGCCTATAGTTAGAGAAGATATTTATGGTGGACCTAGTGATAAAGTTTAATGTTTGTGGGTAGAGTTAATATTGATATGGTATAAAATGTTGGAATAGGGCAACCTTTGGGAAACAGTGATCACAACACAGTCTCATTTGAGATTGAATTAAAAAAAACAACATTTTAAGGGGCCAACAAAAACTTTTTAAAAGGGCAGATTTTAAAGGTCTAAGGGCAGCAATACAAAGTATAGACTGGGACAGAGAACTGATAGGTAAAAACACTGACCATAAATGGACAACATTTAAATCCTTACTAAATATAAATACACATCAGCATATACCATGTGGAAATAAAAGTAAAAGGAGTAAATCCCATCCAATGTGGCTTAACAATGATTTAAAGATCAAGATACGGAGTAAAAAACAGGCATTTAAATTATACAAACAAGAGGGGACAGAGACTGCTTTACGGGATTACAAGGATATCAACAAGGCTTGCAAAAGGGCTATTAGACTGGCTAAAATAGAAAATGAAAAAATGATTGCAAAAGAGAGTAAGACTAACCCTAAAATATTGTTAAGTATATTAATGGGAAGAAGGCTTGGAAGGAAGCTATAGGAACATTACAATGTGACACAGGTCGTCTGATAATTACTGACCAGGAAAAGGCATGAGCTAAATAGGTTATTTTCTTCGGTATACACAAGGGAGGTACCAGTGGTTGGGACACTGCAACATAATGGGGCTACACTACCTTTGCCAAATAATTGGTTAACACAGGAAGTAATCCAAAAGAGGTTTGAAAAAATAAATGTTAATAAAGCCCTGTGTCCTGATGGAATACATCCCGGGTATTGAGGGAACTGGGTTCTGTAATAGCCAAACCATTATATTTAATTTTTCAAGATTCATTCAACACAGGGTATCTACCAGGTGACTGGAGAAAAGCTGAAGTGATACCTATAAATAAAAAGGGTTAATAAGGGATAATATACAAGAATATGTCTATTTGTACAGGATTATAGGTAGGAGTCAACATGGATTTATGAGGGATAGGTCATGTCAAACAAATCTAATTAGTTTCTATGAGGAGTTTAGTAGGAACCTGGATGAAGGCAACTCAGTGGATGTAGTCTTTTTGGATTTTGCAAAGGCTTTTGATACAGTGCCACATGGGAGACTATTGAACAAACTAAGAGATACAGGAATTACAGTAAATATCTGCTCATGGATTGAGAGCTGGCTAAAAAACAGGAAGCAACGGGTTGTTGTAAATGGAACATACTCCGATTGGACTAATGTGGTAAGTGGGGTTCCTCAGGGTTCAGTATTAGGTCCTCTCCTTTTTAACATATTTATTAATGGCTTAGAGGTAGGATTAGAGTGTGGTGTCTCCATTTTCACTGATGACACGAAGTTGTGCAAGGTAATTAAATCAGATAATGATGTGCTTTCCCTCCAAAGGGATTTACATACAATTGGGGAATGGGCATCTAAATGGCAGATGAGATTGAAAACGAATAAATGTAAAGTTATGCCTCTGGGAAGGAAAAATAGCCATGCAATTTATAATCTTAATGGAGCAAATCTAGGTCTATCAGATATTGAAAGGGATTTGGGAGTGCTTGTGGACAACCACCTAGGTAACAGTGCTCAAAGCGAAGCAGCAGCTGCAAAGGCAAATAAAATATTAGCATGTATTAAGAAGGGTATAGAAGCAAGGGAAGCAAGTATAATTCTGCCACTATACAAATCTCTAGTATGCCCTCATTTGGAATATGGAGTACAATGTTGGGCACCACTTCATAAAAAGGATATTTTAGAGCTGGAAAAAGTACAGAGAAGGGCTACAAAACTAATAAGGGGAATGGAGGGGCTAAGTTATGAAGAAAGACTAACCAAATTAAACTTATTTTCTCTAGAAAAAAGGCATCTAAGAGGAGATATGATTACCTTATATAAATACATCCAGGGTCAGTATAAAGATTTGTCAAGGGAGCTTTTTAAGCCAAGAGGTTTTAAACTGACAAGAGGACATCCTTTGAGGTTAGAAGTAAAAAGATTCCACCTTAAAGAAATAAAAGGGTTCTTCACAGTAAGGGTGGTTAATCTGTGGAATTCTCTACTAGAGGAGGTGGTGACAGCGGATAAGCTAGATAACTTTAAAAGGGGACTGGATTTATTTCTAATTAAAAAGGGAATTCAGGGTTATCATGGATAATTAGAGAGACAGTATTGATCCAGGGAGAAATCCAGTCGCCAGTATCTGGGGTCAGGAAGGAATTTATTTATTTATTTATTCCTTTGAGAAAATTGGCTAAGTCTTGCTTGGGTTTTTTTTTCTGTTTGCCTTCCTCTGGATTATTTAATAATAAAAAATAAAATAAAAAAAATTGATTAATAATTAATCTGCATATTGCAGATCAGAGGAGATCTTAAAAGGTTGAACTTGGTGGACTGAAAGTCTTTTTTCAACCTTAAATACTATGGGCCTCATTCTATTAGCGGCCGCAGCCGCTGCGGGGCCGCAAGGACCGGCCGCAAGCTATTCGGCTATTCTATTCCCTTACGGCCGGAGGCTCCGGCAGGCTTGCGGCCGGTGCCTTGCTATCTCTTGCGGCCGCTCGCGCCAGAGGAAAGCCTTTGATCTAAAACGTCCGCAAGAGTTTTGCAATTCAATTCCTCCGGGAAACCTCTCTGCAAGGCTAAAAGCGAGCCGCAGCTTACTTGCAGGAAAGAGGTCCCGCTAGCACCAATTAAGCACATAAAATAGCTCAAATAAAGCCATCCTGCACTTTGAGAAGACTATAAAGGGATTTTAGGTGTTAGAAAAAATAGCACATAATTATCCTGTACTCAAATCCATAAAATATTTAATTTTTAATATCCGTAAAATATCCATGTAAAAAGTCCAGAGTGCTTGGAGCACCTCAGACACACCCACGCCGCAGCCGGAAAATAAACAGTTAATTTGAACTCGGGTTTGGGCAGATGTGCAAGCTTGAGAGTGGGTTCCTTTTAATCCTCATGTCCCCAAATATGATCCCTAGCATTTACAGAGCTGTACAGTGCAGGCTTGAATTTATTTTTGTGTTTTTATATTTCTGAGATTACGGCCGGTTCCAAGATATGCGGCCGGCCGTAAAAGGAGATCCTTGCGGGGCCGTATAATAGAATCGCGAGTTAACAGAACCCCCGCAAGGAATCGCAGCCTTACGGCCGATTTACGGCCGCTAATAGAATGAGGCCCTATGTAACTATGTAATGAACAGACTGATTTACGATGCATATATTCCTCTCTTTGTGTGAGGTCATCACATGAGAGTGCAATATATTTTTGTTTTGTATGTTATGTCTAATAAATTTGATTGATCTGCCCTATTAGGAGGCTTTGAGCTTTCTTCTTCTCCTCTTTTCTAGCTACCTTTTTGTAGATGATCTATTATGTATCTTTATCAAAATTTTAACTCATACTTATGTTCTTATGCGCACCTTATCTATTTTTGGACATTTTTCAGGCTTAAAAATAAATGTGAATAAGACTGAAGTTTTAAATATAACCTTACCTCCAGAAGTAGTTAAAATTCTTCAGATTTACTACAACTTTTCTTGGCCCAAAACAGGCATTAGCAGCCTTATTAAATTGTGATTCTGTAAATTTAAAAGGTCTCTATTTAAGCATACAGCATATTTTATTTACAGAAGTTTTTAGTTAGTGAACACTTTGCTTTTGGATAGAAGTTAACTAAAAACTTCTGTAAAAAAATATGCTTTGGGCTTATATAGAGCCCTTTTAAATTTACCGAATCGCAATTTAATAAGGCATTAGGTATATATACTTCACAATGGAAAATTCTTAATAAATCTAATTATCCTTCTAGTTATAAAGAATGGAAAGAGGACTTGACAATGGACAAGATTTCCGATTTCCAGGACAGGGCATATTAATTTTGTAAAAATGAACATCCTCCCCCGCTTGTTATATCCATCCATACATTACCTATCGCTAGCAAATATATTTAAATTTATCTGGCAAAACAAACTTCCTAGAATAAATCTACCATGACAATCTTCCCCCAAATTTAAACTGTATTATAAATCTGCCCAACTAGCCTTCATTCCATAGGCTCACTTACTAAATCATCAATCAATATGCGTATCAATGGAAAATTTACTCATGTCCCCTACACTTGGTATACAGTACAATTATTTGCCTCCCCAATTCTGCTGCTTCTTTACCCCCTGAAACTAGTTCACTAGCTAAATTTACAATGAGATAATGTTACTGGGCAGCAGACTGAGACAAATTAAAATCTACTCTATCTTTTACCCCTATCATACCATAGAAGACGCAATGGCAACAGGAGGGTTTGAGAGGATGAGATTTCTATTCCTGACTCAGCTAATTTATGCTCTTTAATGGACAATCCTATGGTCCTGGTGCTGCTTCTGGTCCATGGGATGATAGGGGAAGAGGAAAAAACTGATTTTATCATTAATTTTGTTACTCAATGTTTTAACTTACCTTAATTTCTTTACGTTGTTTCTTTCTTACCTTTACATTCTTCCTCTCTCACTACTTTATCTTACACACCTTATGTCAAAGTATTGGTTGAAGCTAATTTGTGCGCTTCCACTCAATGCACTTTAATAGAAAAAAGAAAACAAAATAAAAGTTGAAGAGATATATTACGTATTATCTTAAAAGTAGAAATATTCTTGGTTGAAATATTTTGTAATAGAAACATTTTTCATTTTATTTTATCAAGTTCTACTTTTATATGTTTCTTTTTAGAATTAAAAAATCTGTTTTTGGAGGGGCTAATGGTGTTTGGCAGAGCTAGCAAACCCAGCTGAGAAGAGTTGGCTCCTAGAACTTGCTACTCCCCTAATGCTCCTACTTGAAGTCAACTCTCTCTCATGCTGTGACTGTTGTGGAGAAATACAAATATCCATTATTTAGTATATATATATATACATATATATATATATATATATACTAGCGACTTGCCCGTGAAAAATGCTGTTTCTCACACAATGTGAGTGTACTGTGTGCCTCAACTATATAGACCCCTATAACACACTAATGAATGCATATATTAACACAATCCAGGACCCTCATGACACAAAGTGTAAGCACTACACCATTTTAACCCCGTCTCTTATGGGGGTCTATACAGACCCTCATAAGTCTCTATTTAACCCATTAGTTCCATAAGGGTATTTAAAGACCCTCATGGGACAGTTAGAAGCCTAACATTACCCAGCAAGTACTATGAGGGTTCTCCAGTACCCTCATCACACTAAGTACAAACAATACACTGCACTAAACCCACCCCAATAAACCATTAAATCTAAACTAACACCCCTCTACACTAACATATTAACACCTACACTACCTACCTACACTATCTACACCCTAATAACCCCCACCACCACCCCCACTCTAATTACAGGGAAAAAAAAACCTAAGTCACCAAAAAAAAACTGATTGAGCCTTCTGATTGGTTTAAATAAAGATTGACAGGTGCATTATCCAATCAGAGTGGGATTTTGGGGTGTATCCCATTCTGATTTGCTCACACATTAGCGCCTTCTGATTGGCTGAATTTGATAGCGTTTTTAGCCAATCAGAAGCCGCCAATGACAATTTTCTTCTGGAAAACTCTGTAGGAGGCTCATTAGCGTCAGGGAATATTATGTATATTTAATTTGATGTTATGTTAATATCTATGTTGTACTAATGTAATGTTTTTTTTTTTTTAACAGGGGCCGCGCCAGAGATGAAAAGAAGAAGGACAGGTAAATGCTGGAAAGGTGAGTAAAATATTTAGAATGTTTATTTATTGTATGTAAATGTGTTGTACTAATTTGTTTCGTTTTTTCCCCTAGGTTGGTGATCTGAAGGGACATCTGCAAAGGTAAGTGGTCTTAATTATTTTATTTTAGGTTAGAATTAGGGTTTGTGTATATAGATGGGAGTTATTGCATATTAGATAGGGGTATGTATTTTAGATAGATAGGATTTATTGTATATTATATAGTATTTATTGTATGTTAGATAGGGGTATGTATTTTAGATAGATACAGTAGGATTTATTGTATATTAGATAGATTGGGGATGTATTTTAGACATATAGGATTTATTGTATATTAGATAGGATTGATTGTATGTTTGTTAGATAGGGGGTATTGTATTTTATTTTAATTTATTTGTATTGCATTGTATGTATTCTGTATGTATTTCCTTTTCAGTGTGTAATTTTTTTTTCTGTAGTGGGTGGGGGGGGTTGTAATGTATTTTTTTTCTTTTCTGTATTGTTCATTTTTTTTTTGTGACTTTGATTTTTTCTTTTCTGTAATGTAGATTTTTTTATTTTTTGTGACTTAGGTTTTTTTATTTTCTGTAATTAGAGTGGTTGGGGTTTATTAGGGGGTAGGTAGGTAGTGTAGGTAGGTAGTGTAGGTGTTAATAGGATAGTGTAGAGGGGGGTAGTTTAGATTTAATGGTTTATTGGGGGTATAGTGCAGTGTAGTATTTGTACTTAGTGTCATGAGGGTCCTTGAGGACCGTCATGGCACTTATGTGGTTAATGTTAGGGTTGTAACTGCCCCATAAGGATCATAATATACCCTTATGGGACTGATGGGGTTAAATAGAGGCTTATGAGGGTCTGTATTGACCCCCATGAATGACAGGGTTATTTATTGGCTTATGGGGGTCTGTATTGACCCTCATGACTGACGGGGTTAATTAAGTGCTTATGGGGGTCTGTACTGACCCCAATAAGTGACAGGGTTAATTAGGGATTTATGGGGGCTGTATTGACCCCCATGAGTGACAGAGTTAATTAATGTATTATGGGGGTCTGTATTGACCTCCATGAGTGCTAGGGTTATTTATTGGCTTATGGGGGTCTGTATTGACCCCCATGAGTGACAGGGTTAATTAAGTGCTTATGGGGGGCCTGTATTAACGCCCATGCATAACAGGGTTAATTAAGTGCTTATGGGGGTCTATATTGACCCCATGCGTGAAAGGGTTAATTAAGTGCTTATGGGGGTCTGTACTGACCCCAATAAGTGACAGGGTTAATTAGGGATTTATGGGGGCTGTATTGACCCCCATGAGTGAGGGGGTTAATTAAGTGCTTATGGGGGTCTGTATTGACCCCCATGAGTGATGGGGTCAGTTAAGGGCTTGTGGGGGTCTGTATTGACCCCCATGCGTGCCATGGTTAATTAAGGGTTTATGGGTGTCTGGATTGACCCCCATGAGTGACGGGGTTAATTAGGCTGTACCCCTGTGCTGTGGGTGAGTGTTTTAAGTATTGTGTTTATTAGTGTGTTTTTAGTGTTTTTGTGTTTGAGCGGTTCGGGGGGTTAGTTCAGTGTTTTGCAAGACACGGGAGGGAGAGGAGGAGGGGAAGGAGAGGATTAAGTGCTGCGAGTTAACGGTTGTGTGGGGTGGCTTGGAGATGCTGTAGGCAGTGGCGGCTGGTGACTTTTCAAGTTGGAGGGGCGACAGGGCGAAACATAGCCACTCCCCCTTTTTCAAACCACACCCATTTTTATAACTCCTCCCCCTGACGTCATAATGACCTTTATAAGCCCCGCCCAATGACCTTATGCTTGCGAAGCCCATTGAAATACATGATCTGCAATGCAGAAATGTCAAGAAGTAAAGTAACAATGTGTTAAATTCATTGGTATACAATATAGATTGAAAAAACTCATGTGACAAGACTACAGCAATATCATAATTGCACCTATACGTATTAACAGAAAAATTAAAGGAGTGACACCTACCATTAGTCGGCTCTTCTTCTCAGGGTATTCATGTTCATTAAGTTGACCAATGAGTAGAAACAAATCTGCAGCCACATAGGGTTTGCACCTGGGGTTGAAAGAAAACAAGCAAATCAATCAGACCATTCAAGAACAAAACCATACTTTCAAAACCTTAAAAGACCAAGTGGAACCATATAGGCCCCAAACATACCTTAGAAGACCAAGTGTGACTATATAGGCCCCAAACATACCTTAGAAGACCAAGTGTGACTATATAGGCCCCAAACATACCTTAGAAGACCAAGTGGGACTATAGGCCCCAAACATACCTTAGAAGACCAAGTGTGACTATATAGGCCCCAAACATACCTTAGAAGACCAAGTGGGACTATAGGCCCCAAACATACCTTAGAAGACCAAGTGTGACTATATAGGCCCCAAACATACCTTAGAAGACCAAGTGTGACTATATAGGCCCCAAACATACCTTAGAAGACCAAGTGTGACCATAGGCCCCAAACATACCTTAGAAGACCAAGTGGGACCATAGGCCCCAAACATACCTTAGAAGACCAAGTGGGACCATATAGGCCTCAAACATACCTTAGAAGACCAATCAGCACTGCATAGGCCCAAACCAGTGGATCTTGGGATTCAAGAAAACAACAACATTTCACTTCTGTTTAGACCACACAATAATCAATGTCAAACAAACACGTTGAATTAGCATATGGATAACCATATGAGCAGTAACGCCACGCCAAGGCTTCAACAATTGTTACTGACCATTCACACACCTTTCATAGCTCCTTCAATATGCACACCCACACACCATTCATACTTTACTTACCACTAGTTATTTTTGGTAGTGAGGTGGTGCCATTTCTGAGAACTTTACGTACCCTTGAAGGTGCCTCCAATTCCTTCAAACCAATGCATTTAACCGCTACAGGGCCATGGTGCTTTTTAATTACTTTTTTGATCCTCTTCAATGTGGAGAAGCATCTTTCTGGTTCTTTAGTAGTCTTCGTTGTTGTAAGCAGGATTCCTTATAGCTTCACTCACTCTGTTAAATTATGTAGATTAAATTGATGCTAAAGTTGCTGCAGAGCAACAGCACTTGTACAGACATGGAATTCTTGCTTCCTGTACACAAGTGACAGCTACCCTTGGAAGTGCCTCCAATTCCTTCAAACCACGCCAAGGCTTCAACAATTGTTACTGACCATGCACACACCTTTCATAGCTCCTTCCATATGCACACCCACACACCGTTCATACTTTACTTACCACTAGTTATGTTTGGTAGTGTGAGGTGGTGCTGCTTAACGCAGTTTATCTTTGCACACCTTGGGGGTATGCATTCTTCTTTGCTTCAATCACTTGTATTTTAATTTTGCACGGCGATCTTTCAAAGAACAAAACTTCTCAATGGTTTTTTCATTGAAGTGTGGGATCTCGGAAATCAGTTGCTTTCCATTGAGAGCATCGCCAATGCATTCAACCGCTCCAGGGACATGGTGCTTCTTAAAAAGGTTTTTATCCTCTTCAATGTTGAGAAGCATCTTTCTGATTCTGCAGTAGTCATTGGTGTTGTAATCAGGATTCTTAATAATTTTACTGTCTCTGTGAAATCATTCTGCAGATTAAATTGATGGAAAAGTTTGTGCAGAGCAACAGCACTTGTACAAGTATGAAACTCTGTCTTCCCATACAGAAGTGACAGCTCAGTGCGTAATTGTTCCTTCTTCAGTATTGGATATGCTTGCACGGTGTCTTCCAGAGCTTGGGTTGGAAAGCAAGTGTCATGGGTTTTATACAAGTCACTTTGAACAAGTTTGGCACTGACTAGGTGATTTGAAAATGAAAAACGTTCTTTTGCATGAACCACCACTATGTCACATACCTCTCTTGAAAGTTGTCTCAAGGTTGAGATCTCCGCACTCCGTCTGTTGACTGTTAGATCGCTTGGCAAACTTGCTTCTATCTCTTCCACAGAATTACGGATTTTCTGGATGCTGGCGACAAAGTCTTCTGTGACTTTTTTGATATAAACAGTATCCGTGTCTCGCTTCTGAAGCTGACTATAGAGGATGTCTACATGTGGCATTATTAAATGAAATAATTTAAGGAAGTAAAGGAACTCCCTGTCTTCCAGCATTCCAATGAAACCTGCGGCTTCCCGTATAGATGTTGGATCAAAGTTTAGACATGCTTCAATTGTCTGGAAACACTCAAGTAGCGCATCTCTGTTCTCGTAGATCACGTTCGCGGTCCTAACGTTGAAGTTCCATCGTGTCGGTGCACCTCTTGGAAGTCTTCTACCAACTACCTCATCCAGAACTCCAGTCCTTTTTGGAGAGCGTGAAAAAAAAGATGGTATGCCGCCTATGTTTGAAAAAAAAACTCGAACTCTTCCAATCCTTGAAACTGCTTTCTCCATTATTAGGTTCAGTTGGTGAGCATAGCAATGGACGTAGTGTGCGTTCGGGTACACGTCTTTTATTTTTCTTTGAACTCCTCCTTGATCTCCACGCATCACACTGGCACCATCATAGCTTTGAGCTATGAGTTTCTTCTTGTCTTCTGGCTCTGGGAGAACAGTATTCAGTGTTTCCAGCACAACAGCAGCAATGGAGTCTGCATCCGTTGATTTCATTTCCGTGAAGCCATCAAATCTTTCCACCACTTGATGCTTCTTGTCAATGTAGCGATAGACTACAACGCACTGTGTCCTAGCGGAAATATCGGTTGTTTCATCCGCTTGGATTGCCACAAACTGGGCTTCCTTAAGCTCTTGGTGAATCACTTCCTTAATAACTTCATGCATGCAGTCCAGTAGCTCATTCTGCACGGTTTTGGAAGTGCCCTTAAACACAGTTGCAGTCTTCAAATGCTGTTCCATTGCACTATCGATACTGCCAACCAAATCCACCAGGCCTCTAAACACTCCTGGATTTAGCGATGTTTCACTCTCGTCGTGTCCTCTTAATGCCAGTTCAAAGGCGCCACAAAAGCGAACACAATCAATTATCTTCGAAAGGATGTACCGGTTCTTAGCCACTTCTTCGTTGTGTTTTTGAATGCTGACTTGGTATCCTTGGTCCAGTTGAACAGCAATGTTCGCCTGTCCAAGCATCTCAAACTTGATCCTGTTATCCAAGTGAGCTTTAGAACTTTTGTGTTTTGCCAATTTGTCAGCTAGATGTTTGACGTCAGTCACTCCAGTTTTGGTCCAAGCAGCGTCACCACCAAATAGGATGCATGGGAAACAATATAAGGACTTCCTAGAAACGCTTCCAGAAAGCCAGTCGTTCTTCTTGTACCATTCAGTATTGAAATTACGGACATATTGCTTCCCTCTATCTCTTGCGATTTGCTGCAGATTTATCTCTGGTTGGTCAGCTCCTAACCGTTTTACTTCCACCTTCTCCTCATAGGTTAGGGTGGCGAAAGGCTTCACAAGTAGAGAGTCAATAGTATTCATTTCTGATATTGATACCAATAAAAGAAAGAGATCACGGTATATTAATTTATATTATGTCACAAAATTACTTTAAAATAACAGTGTGTTGATTTCATTGGTATACATTACAGATTGCAAACCCTCATGTGACAAGACTACATCACCATCAAATTTGCACCTATACACATGGACAGAAAATTAAAGGCAATGATACTCACCAACAGTTGACTCTCCTTCTCGGGGTATTCACGTCCAGTAAGTCAACCAACGAGTCCAAAGAAATCTGATTCCACAGATAGTTTGCACCTGGGAAGTTATAGAAAACAAAAAAAACAACATTAGAACGTTTAAGACCCTAACCGTAACGTTTAAAACCTTAAAAGAGCAAGTGTGACCATATAGGCCCCAACCGCCGCTTAAAAACCTTAAATAACCAATTTTGACTATATAGGCCCCAACCGCCGCTTAAAAACCTTAAATAACCAATTTTGACCATATAGGCCCCAACCGCACCTTAAAAACCTTAAATAACCAATTTTGACCATATAGGCCCCAACCGCACCTTAAAAACCTTAAATAACAAATTGGGACCATATAGGCCCCAACCGCACCTTAAAAACCTTAAATAACAAATTGGGACCATATAGGCCCCAACCGCACCTTAAAAACCTTAAATAACAAATTGGGACCATATAGGCCCCAACCGCACCTTAAAAACCTTAAATAACAAATTGGGACCATATAGGCCCCAACCGCACCTTAAAAACCTTAAATAACAAATTGGGACCATATAGGCCCCAACCGTACCTTAAAAACCTTAAATAACAAATTGGGACCATATAGGCCCCAACCGCACCTTAAAAACCTTAAATAACAAATTGGGACCATATAGGCCCCAACCGTACCTTAAAAACCTTAAATAACAAATTGGGACCATATAGGCCCCAACCGCACCTTAAAAACCTTAAATAACAAATTGGGACCATATAGGCCCCAACCGCACCTTAAAAACCTTAAATAACAAATTGGGACCATATAGGCCCCAACCGCACCTTAAAAACCTTAAATAACAAATTGGGACCATATAGGCTCCAACCGTACCTTAAAAACCTTAAATAACAAATTGGGACCATATAGGCCCCAACCCCACCTTAAAAACCTTAAATAACAAATTGGGACCATATAGGCCCCAACCGTACCTTAAAAACCTTAAATAACAAATTGGGACCATATAGGCCCCAACCGCACCTTAAAAACCTTAAATAACAAATTGGGACCATATAGGCCCCAACCGCACCTTAAAAACCTTAAATAACAAATTGGGACCATATAGGCCCCAACCGTACCTTAAAAACCTTAAATAACAAATTGGGACCGTATAGGCCCCAACCGCACCTTAAAAACCTTAAATAACAAATTGGGACCGTATAGGCCCCAACCGCACCTTAAAAACCTTAAATAACAAATTGGGACCATATAGGCCCCAACCGTACCTTAAAAACCTTAAATAACAAATTGGGACCATATAGGCCCCAACCGTACCTTAAAAACCTTAAATAACAAATTGGGACCATATAAAAATTGATATCAATATATCACAATAAATAAATATATATATATATATATATATATATATCAAATTGATATATATATATATATATATATTTATTTATTGTGATATATTGATATTAATTTTTATATATATATATATATATATATATATATATCCAAATATATATATATATATATATATATATATATATATATATATATATATAAAAAATTACACATAAATATACATAAACATATACATACAACAATATATATTAATTGATATTTATTATTTGATTAATTGATGTTCTTTATTACATGGTATATTATATTGTTCATGCATTTCTATTACACTTTATTTGTTATACATATTACAGTGCTATTTTTTGGCTATACATGTTACAGGATATTATCCTGTAACATGTATATCACATAAAATAGCCCTGTAATATGTATAATACATACAGGGTCAAACAAGTTCACACTAACCTTTTTTACCCTTACAGGCTTCCATACCTGCTTGCTGATTTGCTAATTTTTTAAAGACTCTCATTGGTTGAAATCGATGTCAATCAAAAATTTCAGCCAATCAGAGTCCTTCAAAAATTAGTATATATAGCAGACCGTGGGAAAAAAACAATTAATCGCGGGAGGGGCTCCTTGTAGGAGGAGCTCTTTTAGTGTGTTGTTTTTTTTTTTTTAGAGCGTCGGTTTTTTTTTGTGGAGGCCTCTTTCAATGGGCCAGAATGGATGGATGGACAATGGCTTCAATCAAGATTGGATTATTTTTGATCATTGGCTTCAATCAACATGGATTATTTTATTTTTGATCATTGGCTTCAATCAACATGGATTATTTTATTTTTGATCATTGGCTTCAATCAACATGGATTATTTTATTTTTGATCATTGGCTTCAATCAACATGGATTATTTTATTTTTGATCATTGGCTTCAATCAACATGGATTATTTATTTTTCATGACTATATCCAGAGAGGACAGAAGGCCAACGCTGGAGGGGTCAATTTTACAGGTAAGTATGTGCTGTTGTTTATTTTATTTTATTTTTAATGTTTGTTTAAAGCTGTTTATTTTTGTATAAAAATGTGTTACTAACTGTACTAACAATGTGTTAGCTTACTGTTTAATTGTAATAATGTTTTTACTTTTTACTGTATTTTTTTTTCCCTTCCCTTATTTTTATTTTATCTTTAGAAGTGACAGGCACATATACATGCCTGTTACTTCTAAAAATGGAATAAAAATAGGGGTGGGGGGGGGGGTAGGTAGTTTGTTCATCCAGGGTGGGGTCGGTCACGGTCAGGCGCCCATCGGTCGCCCATAGGCCACGACCAGGGGTGGCACAGGCCTCATGGGGGTGAACATCCACCCCCATGTGGCCTGGTCAACCCCGCTCACTGCCCGAATACCCGGGGTAGCATAGGCCACATCGGGGTGGTGCCGGGGGCCCGGTGGTGATCGGGCCTCGGGGGTGGCATAGGGCGGCAACATGGAGGTCATCAGGGGTGGCACAGGCCTCATCAAGGGGGTGATCCGATCACCCCCATGTGGGCCTGTGCCACCCCGCTCACCACCCGACTACCCCGATCCCGTGATCGGTGTAATCCGGTGGTGGCATGATGGCATAGCTAGGCTAGCATAGGGCAGGCCTGATCGGGGGTGGCACAGGCCACATGGGGGTGATGGCTGGGGTCGTCGGTGGTAGTTGGTGGGTGGCTGGGTAGGTGGCACTGGCAGGCTAGGCAGGCATAGTGGGGGACTGGGGGTAACTGGTCACCCCTAATTTTTATTAGGGGCTACTAGGGGTTTTGGTTTGGCCAGGGGCAGGGCAGGTGCCAGGCAGAGGCAGGTGTAGACTTACTGTGTTAGGCAGGCAGAGCAGATGAGTAGATTCAGCCAGGGAGGTCTCTCAGTCTCAGCGCGAGCAGGGTCAGGAAACAGAAAGGGGGAAGGGGCAGGGAACTGGTGGTTTTATTGACTGTATCAGTCAATCAAAATTTAAACTCGAGGCCCTATTTGCTGGCGGGCGCTCAGGGCTAACGGTCTGGGTGGGTTTAGATTGATCACTTAGTAACTGGACAGCCTTCCATCATTGATTGGTCAATGATGGAAGACTGTCATTTATTAATTGATACATTTATGACCGCCCATGCATATCGTCACTGTGATGGTGGGCGGCATGCATTAACGGTCAGGGACAGGGGGCCAGGCCAGGACTCATTGAAGAGAGAGAAGAGTCTAAAGGTTAGTGTACACAGTGTATAACTATTGTAATTTGATCACACAGGGTGCAGGCAGGGGGCGATAGATACACACTTACAGCATTAGTTAATGTAGCGCAAGGGTTATTTTAAAGTGACAGTGTCCCTTTTCTAACTTTACTTCATTTTTAATACTATTTAGACTTGAAATGATGATGTACACCTTATATTTATTTGTTTTTGGGTTATACTAATACATTGTTGTGTTTTTTTTATTGCAGGGTGAAGAAAATATTTGGGGGGGCGTTTGCCCTGACGCCCCAATGGACGGGCCGCCCCTGGCTGTAGGGCTAAGTGCTGCGAGTTTAGAGGTGTGTGGGGTGGTGTTGTTTCAAAGTAATGCGCCGTAAAGCCTCCACCTTCGCGAGGGTCCTCATTTGCGACTCGAACTGCATCCCTCGCTTCGCAAGGGATGCAGTTCTTGCAAGCTCGCAAAGCGTGACGACGTCTCGTAGTTTGACAACTATTATATGTGATATATAGCATTTATTACCTTTTGTAGTACCCTTCGTATTTGGCTAGATGTAAGCTCTGAAACAGTTAAATCTTCATGTCCCAGATTTAGCAAGGTTACTAGAAGCCATCAATAACTCTTATGTCTAAACAAAATATACTCCAGCAGTCCGCAAGAAAAAAAGCCAAGAATGATCAACAACTTGACCTATGTGTAGAGATTACAACGTATCAACAACTGTTTGTAGGACTACTATAAAAAAGATATGATCATATATATAGTAGTCAGTGTAGAGAACGCTTACGATGTTGGTCACACGCCGAAGACGCTCATTACACTGCAAAGCTAGGCGACCAGTTGACACACGCGGGACATAGGCTGCAATGAGCACCGAAGGCACACATTGCACTGCGAGGCGAGCAGTTGAGGCACGCGGGACTTAGCAATGTGAGCAGGTGAGGCACGCGGGACTAATGGCCCGTACGACTTCGGACCGAAACCCATACATGCAGTCTCCATACATGTGAGTCTCGCAAAATTACGACTTTAATGGCCGAACCACTGAACTGAAAAGACATGTAAAAAACAACAAATATGCCTCAAATTAACTTACACACACACACCACAGTGGAAGAGGCAGGGAGCCTGTGAGTCAGGTTGAAAGTTAATTTGATGCATGTTTGCTGTTTTTCCCCAATTGAAAATCGCCTATGCGAGAAAAAAAACATCTGTCGAAAAAAAGCAAGAGCCCAAGACCTATCTGTGCATACAAGAAACACTGTGCAGCTGGTGTCTATAAGCACCAAAGTGTAGCCTGTGCTTATAAGAACCAAAGTGTAGCTTGTGTTTACAAGAATCAAAGTGTAGCTTGTGCTTACATTAGAAGGTTAATAATACCACTCAGCAGAAAAGAAAAATAGTGAGAAACACCAAAGAACAGAAAAAAGAGATGATAGCCAAGTATGAGCGTGGTTGCCGTGTGTGTGATCTCACGGCTGAGTACAAAATGCCTAGAACAACTATCTCTATGATACTGAAAAATAAGGAAACTATTGAAAGAGCTGATGTGGCTAGAAGTGTGAAGGTTGTGAGTAAGCAAAGGTCACAGACATTGGAGGAAGTGGAGAAATTGTTGTACATTTGGATTAACGAAAAATAGTTAGTGGGTAAGAGTATTTCAAATGCACTAATATGCGAGAAAGCAAAACAATTGCATGCTGATCTGGTAAAAGATGGGCCTACAACAAGTAGTGAGAGCAGTGAAGAATGTAAAGCCAGTCATGGTTGGTTTGAGAATTTTAAAAAGATAACTGGCATTCACAGCTTGGTGAGTCATGGAGAGGCAGCCAGTGCAGACAAAGAAGCTGCCAAAACCTATGTTATGGAGTTTAGAGTCTATGTAAAATGTATTCCCCAACAATTCTTTAACTGTGACAAAACTGGTTTATATTGGATGAAAATGCAGAACCTACATCACTGTAGAAGAGAAGATATTACCAGGGCACAAGCTGATAAAGGACAGGGTAACTTTGTTGATGTGTGGGAATGATAGTGGTGACTGTAGAATTAAACCTCTACGATTGCTACCTTGTTGTGGTTAATGGGCTTGTGTACCTCAAGCTGTGGTCTTTGCAGAGAGTCACATTGTGGTCCACTGGAGAAGGAACTGATAATCCACTCCAGTATCTTTGCCAAGAAAACCACATGGGTAAGCACAACTAGAAACACAGACAGATGTCCCTGACGTGCTGCATCTCTACGGCCACCGAGAGTCATCCATGACTGAAGGACTGAACAACAATAAAGTCTATTAAAGTGAAAACCCCAGAGAAAATGTGATAAAAAGTCGGTTAAGTGTAATGTGGAGTGCCAACAGCATAGCCTTGGTAACCAGGCAGTTCTTCATCGAATGGAAGAACAAAGTTTTTGGTTCCCCTGTCAAATATATTTGAAGGAGAAAGAACTGCCTCTGAGGACTTTGTTAATACAAGTCAGTGCTCCTGCTCACCCTCCAGGCTTGGAGGACAACTTGCTGGAGGACTTTCATTTTAGAACTGTGAAGTTCTAGCCCCTGACACAACTCCTCTGATCCAGTCCATGGACCAGCAGGTCATCTCAAACTTTAATAAACTGTACACCAAGGCCCAAAGGTGGTTTGAGGATACTCAAGTTGAAAGATTCTGGAAGGACCACTTCAATATCCTCCACTGTGTCACTTTGATAGATAAGGCCTGGCGTGCAGTCTCTCACAAGACCATGAACTGTGACTGGAAGAAATTGTGACCAGAAGCTGTAGCTCCGAGGAACTAGTGAAGGACATTGTGTCTCTGGGTAAGTCCATGGGCCTGGAGGTCAGTAATGAAGATGTTAAGAGTTAGTGGAGGAGCACAGACAAGACCTCAGCACTGAGGAGCTGCAAGAACTTCAAAGGGAGCAGCAACAGATGTGGCTAAGGACATTTCTTCAGGTGAAGAGGAGGGAAAGGATGAAGCACCTACTATACTGATCAACTAAATGTGTGCTAAAAGGGCGGAATTACAACATTTTGTTCAAAAGTATCACCCTGACAAGGCTCAAGCAAGCCACAATGTGGACTTGTTTAATGAACAAACAATGTAATGTTGAAACAAAGGCAGATGCAATTTTCTCTTGATAGGTTTCTAGTGGAACTCCCTACGTCAGAGAATCCAGCAGGGTTTAGTGGTTTTTAGAGACAGAAAAGAGAGACATCCCCTGTGCAAGTGCCTGATATTCTAATGGAAGAGGACTTCCCTTCCAAGCAATAACGTGTCTCCTCCTTCTCCTATACATTACCACCACCCCATTGGGCTCTCAAGTCTTTTCAGTAAAGTGAAAGTGAAGTTAAATCCTATGTTACTTAATCTAACAGCTGATTGCAACATACCACTTTACAATAAATCAGGTGTTTTTCACATGTTTAATAGAGCTTTCTAGTGGTGTGGTGTGGTGTGGACGCTATATATTCTCATGTTTTTGAAGGGGAATATATGAGGCTAAAACTGTTCCCTGAATGTACTTTTTTTTTTATTTATTCTTAGTTGTTTCTGGACAATGGAGTGTCTTAGTTTATTAGTAACTAGTTGGCCTGATGATTGTGTATTTATAGGGCTACAGATAGTTGGAGGGGCACACCATAGCCTCTGAGTTAGGAGGTCACTTTTTGAGACATAGGATCCTGTATCCCACCTTGGCTCTTCAGGGAGAAAGTTTTGTTTAACAAAACCACGGAGACAATTGCGCAGATTATTAAAAGTAGTTGAATAAGTATCCACATTGTATGACAACTGAACCCTCATAAATCAGGCTTAGCTGGTGTGATTTGGATCATCTAAGGACTGTATGAGTCCAATACTTCCCCTCACATATCTGATTTAAATATGGGAGAGTTATATGGCATTGCACAGAAGCAGTTATTATTGTTAATACAGCATTTTGGGGGATTTTTAATAAATTGTAAATAAAGTTCCTAATTTTTATCTAGTTGGGCCTTCACTAATACCATATATTTAACCCCTTCAGTGTTGAGGACATGTGGTGGTTATCCTTTTCCCAGTGGAGGCACAGACAATAAGTATGGTCTAATTCTCCAAGGATTACCGAAGAGAAACAAATATTAACTGCGGGTGTAAAATGCATAAAGATTCTCTGAAATGTACGTATTCATATTAACACAAAAGTTTCAAAAAAGTGTATTTTGGAATTCAGATATTTTTTTATTTTTTTTTATTCTCAATCAGTTTTTTTTTAATTCAGATTTTTTAACAGTAAAATGGTATGTGTGCTCCTAAATTTTTGTGTTTTGAAAAAGGAAGAAAGGATACTAAATGTGGAACTATAATAATTTCGGTAATTAAGTTTAGTAAACATTTATTTGTATTATTTTATTACCAATTATTTGTAACACGCCAACATATTCTGTAGAGCTATATAGGGGTTAAGTACAAGGCAATTTTAACACATTGCAAACAAATGGAGGGCATGCACCATCACATTTCATGCTTATGAAATCACTGGATGAGTTAGGGCGCATTGGAAGGAGATGGTAATCCTAATCCTAATTAGAATTGTTTTATTAATATAAACCTAGAATGAAGGAAATCAATTTATTTACATTTTGAAATTTAGAAACAATATTCAGATTCATATTTTGTGTTTAATTGAGAACAATGATTATGTGGATTTCATAATTTGCTTTGCAAAGGACATTCTATGTTTCTATGGAAAAAGCCTTGTATCTCTCTCCAGCTGGCTTCCTGTGCACTGCAATGTGCCAAGAGTTCCCCTCCCCAATTTAAGTGAAATGGGAATGGAGGGGAAAGAGAGATAGGACAGAAAGAGGAACCTGGTGGCTCTATGAGATGACCAGCTCCTGGGTAAGATACAATATGGACATCCTTCTTGCAATATTTCCTTGCCCTACTCAGTGCTTCTTTTGCATACATTAAACTGTTACAATTCTGGTCCTTTTCTCCTACCACAAACAATATGGGACCCTTAGCCTTTTCCAGAGGAATTAAAGAGTTTTGATGTTCTGGCTTTCTTATGTCGGGCCAAATGTCAATCATGGTTGCGGCTCCAGTTTCTGTCACCAGAAGATTTTCCATGTGATAGGGAATTCCTCTCAGGAAAATATCACCATAACTGAAAGAGTTACCATTGATGGCATTGTTGGGTGCATTAATGCACACTGTAGCTTTGACCTGAGGGAGGTAAGTAGCCATAGCCAATGCAATCTCTGCCCCTTTGGATACACCCAACACTCCAACACCATCTCCTGATATCTGAAAGAAACAAAAAATTTTCATAGAGTCATTAACAAGTTTCTTTATAAGTTAGACACCATATGATAAGGTCCCTCAAAGACACAGGTAAAGGGTGACTGATAGGTAAAATCTTGCAATTATTGTTACAGATTGGAAATGCAGCTAAGCATGGTCAAGTTTTAATAATGGAAGATTTTACCTACCCTGAAATAGACTGGATGAATGAGACCAGCAGTTCATCTAAGGGGAGCAGGTTCTTGAGTACACTCAGGGATCATTATCTGGCCCAGGTTATACAAGAACCTACTAGAAATGAGGCTCTTGGATTTAGTCATCACAAATAATATTGATATAGTATCAAATGTTGAAATATAGCAACCTTTGGGAAACAGTGATCACAACACAGTCTTATTTGAGATTGAATTAAAAAAACATAACTGTAAGGGACCAACAAAAACTCTCAATTTTAAAAGGGCAGATTTTAACGGTCTAAGGGCAGCAATACAAAGTATAGACTGGGACAGAGAACTGATAGGTAAAAACACTGAACATAAATGGACAATGTTCAAATCCTTACTAAATATACATACTTATCACCATATACCATATGGAACTAAGAGTAAAAGGAGTAATCACATCCCATGTGGCTTAATAATGACTTAAAGATGAAGATGAGGAGAAAAAAACAGGCATTTAAATTATACAAACAAGAGGGGAAAGAGACTGCTTTACGTAAGTACAAGGAAATCAACAGGGCTTGCAAAAGGGCTATTAGACTGGCTAAAATAGAAAATGAAAAGTTAATTGCACAGGAGAGTAAGACTAACCCTAAAATATTTTTTAAATGTATTAATGGGAAGAAGGCCAGGAAGAAAGCTACAGGAACATTACAATGTGACACAGGAAGTGATAATTAGTGACCCGGAAAAGGCAGATGAGCTAAATAGGTTACTTTCTTCGGTATACACAAGGGAGGTACCAGTGGTTGGGACACTGCAACAAAATGTGGCTACACTACCTTTGACAAATAATTGGTTAACGCAGGAAATAATCCAAAAGAGGTTGGACATAATAAAAGTTAATAAAGCTCCAGGTACTGATGGAATACATCCAAGGGTACTAAGGGAACTGGGTTCTATAATAGCAAAACCATTATATCTAATTTTTCAAGATTCACTCAACACAGGGTCTCTACCAGATGACTGGAGAAAAGCATATGTGATAGCTATATTTAAGAAGGGAGCAAGAAAAAATCTGGGGAGTTATAGACCAGTGAGCCTCAATTCTGTAGCGGGAAAGCTTTTAGCAGGGTTAATAAGGGATAGTATACAAGAACATGTCTATTTAAACAAGATTATAAGTAGGCGACAACATGAATTTATGAAGGTTAGGTCATGTCAAACAAACCTAATTAGTTTCTATGAGGAGGTTAGTAGGAACTTGGATCAAGGCAACTAAGTAAATGTAGTCTTCAATATCTGCTCATGGATTGAGAGCTGGCTAAAAGACAGGAGGCAAAGGGTTACTGTAAATGGAACATATTCGGATTGGACTAATGTGGTAAGTGGAGTTCCTCAGGGTTCAGTATCAGGTCCTCTCCTTTTTAACTATATTTATTAATGACTTAGAAGTAAGACTGGAAAGTATTGTCTCCATTTTTGCTGATGACTCTATGTTGTGCAAGGTAGTTAAAACAGATAATGATGTACTTTCCCTCCAAAGGGATTTGCATAAATTAGAAAATTGGGCGACTAAATTGCAGATGAGATTTAATATGAATAAATTTAAAGTTATGCATCTGGGAAGGAAAAATAGCCATGCAATTTATAATCTTAATGCAGCAAATCTAGGGGTATCAGATATTGAAAGGGATTTTGGAGTGCTTTTGGACAACCACCTAAGTAACAGTGCGCAATGCCAAGCAGCAGCTGCAAAGGCAAATAAAATATTAGCATGTATTAAGAAGGGTATAGAAGCCAGGGAAGCAAATATAATTCTGCCACTATACAAATCCCTAGTATGCCCTCATTTGGAATATGGAGTACAATTTTGGGCACCACTACATAAAAAGGACATTTTAGAGCTGGAAACAGGGGCTAAATTGTGTAGAAAGACTAACCAAATTAAACTTATTTTCTCTAGAAAAAAGGCATCTAAGAGAGGATATGATTACCTTATATAAATGTATCCAGGGTTAATACAAGGCTCTTTGTGCCAAGAGGTTTTCAACTGACAAGAGGACAACCTTTGAGATTAGAATTAAAAAGATGGTTAATCTGTGAAATTCTCTACCACAGGAGGTGGTGACTGCGGATTCAATAGATAACTTTAAAAAGGGATTGGATATATTTTTAAATAAAAAGGGCATTTAGGGTTATCCTGGATAATTAGAGTATTGATCCACGGAGGAGTCCGATCGCCAGTATCTGGGGTCAAGAAGGAATTTTATATTTTTTACCCTTTTAGACAATTGGCAAAGATTCACTTGGGGCATTTTATGTTTGCCTTCCTCTGGATCAATTAACAATTAACAATTAATATGCGTATTGCAGATCAGAGGAGATCTAAAAAGGTTGAACTTGATGCACTAAAATTATTTTTTCAACCTCAATTACTATGTAACTATGTAAGAACCCCATGTAAATCAGGTGATCTAAGTAACTAACTACAGCAAGGGAACATATATCTGTGTATGTACAGTATATATATATATATATATATATATATATATATATATATATATTTATATATATATTGTGATGGTGTGTCACCAGAGGGCAGTAGAGAGCCCTTCAAGACTTCTCCCCTGGAGTGAAATGGTTAAGAAGATCCTTAAAAAGCTTGGCTCTGGCTGCAATCAAGACCGGCGGTTGCTGTCTCCAGGTGGAAAGCTGTTTGACAGAGCTGGAGTGTTGTGGAAGTGTGCAGGGTCGAAGTCAGAGGCCACACTGAAAACTAATGGACCAAAGCCAGAAGCTTTGAAGAGCGAGCATGCAGAAAAGAGGAACAGAAAGTCCCTGAAGGTGATGACCGAGGGAGGGATCTGCTTCGGAAAGAGAGGCCGAAGATACAGAGCCTGAGAGAGAGGTGAGAGGGAAAGACACCTCTGCAACCTATGTTTGGACTGTATTTTTGCACTTCTATATAAGATAGTAAGGGAACTACAGTTTAGTTATGCAGGGCTTCAAGGAGAAGCTAGGACTTATTTCTGTTTGGTTTATTTTCTGTTGTATGCAGACAAATAAACAGCATAAATCTGCTAAACATTTAAAGGGCTCCTGCTTTCTCCATTTTGGTGCTGGATATTAGGACACGGATCCTGAGAGTGACAGTGAATCTGTCACATTTATGGTGTCAGAAGTGGGATAGAAAATTGTCTGTGTATAAGAAGACAGCCCACAGTACAGAATAATAATGGAGGAACTATTGAAAGCCCTGGCAGATGCCACTACATGCCAGAAAGTGGGCAGAGCTTGTGAGCAAGGAAACCAGCAGAAAGGACTGACAGAAACTGCAGAGGATAGAGCCCATGCTGCAAATGATGCTCAACTAAGAGATGCTGCTGCATGTCTGAGAGAAGCCACAGAGAAATGGCAGAAACAAGTAGAAGAGGATATAATACGCATGAGTGAGGCCACAGAAAAAAGGCAGAGACAAGCGGAAGAGTACAGAGTCCAAATGAGAGAGTTTTTGGAGGCACAGAAAGTGCAGCTGCAGAAACTGAAGTCTGCAAATAATACTGTGGTTACAAAAACAAGTGGAAGCATGAATCCTAATCGCTTCCTAAAGAGGATGTCAGCTCAGGATGACTTGAAACATATCTCCTGAACTTTGAGAAGATTGCCACTAGGGAAGGTTAGCCTAAACAGCACTGGGCCACAGTCCTGGGTCCCTATCTGTGTGGAGAAGCTCAGAAAGCGTATTGTGATCTGCCTGAAGAAAAGGCAACAAATTATTGTATCCTGAAGGAAGAGATCCTTTTCAGACTGGGAGTGAAAACAGTACAGAGATTGCACTACTGGGAGTTTTTTGACAGACAGGCTTATTGCTATCCAACGGACATGCTTGTCTGCCCAAGTTTAAAAAGCAGTTTCCCTGTTAAGGGAAGGCAAACCGAGCGTGATGCAGGAGGAAATCAGGAGTTAGAGACCTGGTGGATAGCAGAGAGAGTGCAACAAGCCACCAAGAGAGCGTAAAAAAAGACTGCAGAGCAGGCGAAAGAGACTGCAGAGCAGGCGAGAGAGACAGCTGAGACGGCGAGAGAGACCGCTGAGACATCGAGAGAGACCGCTGAGATGGCGAGAGAGACCGCTGAGACGGCTGCAAGTGAGACGGCAGGAGCCGCTGCAAGTGAGACGGCAGGAGCCGCTGCAAGTGAGACGGCAGGAGCCGCTGCAAGTGAGACGGCAGGAGCCGCTGCAAGTGAGACGGCAGAGAGCGCCACTGTGAAGGCTGAGAGAACCGCAGAGAGCACAAGTGAGATTGCTGAGAGAGCAAAAGAGACCGTTGATGCTGATAAAGTCATTGAGGAAGAAGGGAACCCAAACAGATGCGGAAATCTTATGGACAAGATCGATGAGAAGGCCTCCATAAGAGATCTGGACAGACACAGCCACCTGTCCTTGGTGAATACTCCTGAAGTGGAGAGTGATGTTAGAGAAAGAAAATGCTTGCTAATGATCTCTGATCCAGAGAAAGAGGAGATCAAGTGGATGAAAATAGCCAGTGTTCTTACAAAGGAAGACTGTCCTAAATATGATAAAGGCACTGGAAACCTTACTAAATGGAAAGATAAGGAAGAAAAGAATCTGGAGATTGAAATGGTGAAAGACGAACCACAGTCTCTAAGAGGACATATGAAGCAGAGCATGGAGATGTGTCCTTCTAAAACTATGAAGTATCCCAAGAGCGTTCTGTCTCAGTTTGCCATAGAACAAAGTGCTATGGATAACGAGAAGCAAGACGGGAAACAAGTAAAGCAAAGAGTACAGTTGAACTCTATCCCAGTGGGTTTCAAAAAGCCTGAAGTAGAAGACAGGCAAGTTGCTACTGAAATCAAGGGTATCAGGATGATGCCAGGTTAATGGAGAAGGAAGCCTGCGTTTGAGGACAACAGAGTGTCCTATAGGAAGAAGACACCGATGTCTAATTGGGAGCAGTGGAAGAGTCCCCCCAAGTACATGATGAATGAGAGAATTATGCAGAAGCGGCTGCACAGTGGCAAACGGGGGAAGCGAGACCTCCTCACTGACCGTATATCCCAGAGGGAAGCAGCTATAATAGAAAAGGAGCTCCTGGTCCATACTCCAGAAAAGCAGAGGGTGAGCACACTCCCTGATATTGAGGCACAGTTGAAGCAGAGTGGAGTTGGTTCAGAAGAGACTAACCCCGATCTTCAGGAACTGTGTGCACAAGATGCTACATTTAATGCAGAGCGATACTTGCAGAAAGCTCCTATGCGAGGCATAGCGAAGGAACTTGTACAAGAAAGACAGAATGGTGAAGAAAACACGGCTGAGCAGCCAAAGATATTCGGTGAGGACCTGATAGAAGAGTCAGAGGAGGTTCCTAAGTTGAACATGCAGCAAAAGATCTAGTACAAGCAGAGTGAAATGGATTTGCAACAAGCTAATGAGGAGAAACTGCGGCTGAAGGAAGCTGAGGAAGCCGAAAAGCTGGAAGCCTTGGAGGCAAAGCAAGTAGAGAAGCCACTAAAAGAAGAAATAATACAAATGAAGGCTGAACATGCCAAAAATAAAAGTGTTTTTCAGGAATCTAGGATTCAAGAGGCCACTAAGTGTACTAGACTATCTGCTGAGTGTCAGCCTGGAGTTGCTAAACAGCTGGAAACATTCCAGCAAAACCAAACGTCTGAGAGATCCTTCCTGGTGCAGAGAGAGTCGCAGACCTTGTAGGATTGGAAGCACAGTGGTAACGAGTAGGCCTGCTGTGAACAGAAAGAAAGATGAGGTGCGGACCCAGGCCCAAGAAGCAGCCGTGAGAGAGGACATGCCTTTGGAGTCTACTAAGGATACTGTACCAGAACTGAAGAAACATGGCCGTATGAAGCTGATATGTTTTGGTGAGAGTTATCAGTCAGCCAATTGGAGCACCTGGAACAGAGTGAACCAGGACAGAAGGGAAAAAAAGCAACACGAGAAGTTGCTGTTCCATTGGGAAGGTGGAAATGATGATGATGATCCTAACGAAGGAGTATTGGAGACCCTACAGAAAGGTCTGAAGGGAGCCCGACAAGCTCGAGGGGTCACAGAGGTTGACCAAGAGTTGTACAGATCGACTGCAGAGAACCAGCTGCTATCTGAGCCAAACACAAGTACCCCAATGGGTGAGTTAAAGGAGCAAATGAACTCCAAGCATAAAGAGGCCAAAGTGAGGAAGCTCCAGTCCCAGGCTCCCTGTCTGCAGATGAGGCATAAATACTGTCAGGGTGACTTTGAACAGGCGAAAATACAGCGTCTAGCCACAAACTGGCAGGGAGTATGCAAGCTGGAGAATGAACTGGTGAACGTCAGTCCTTACATTAAAGATATAAAGAGGATAAGTCAGAGCTGCGAGAATAAGATGACGGGTCTAAAAGAAAAGATACATCAGCTGGAACACAAGGTCACAGAAACCTGTGATGTACCCCCAGGGAAGCGACTGTATGGAGAAACATATTCTCATACCAAAGTACAAGAAGTACTTTTCAAGGGTCCCTGGGGCAGGACACTCGGAGAGATGGGCGGGCCGGTGTCCTACCCTCAAAGTTTAAGTGACAGCAGGCAGAACGGCAAAGAAAGCAGAAAATATGAAGTGAAAGGAAGAGCAGGAAAAATAATTGTCTCTTCACCCGGAAAGAAAACACGGTTCCAAGGAAAGATAATGGAATTTGAAAGCAGTGATGAAGAAGGTAAGCTGCGAAATGGGAAATGCCCTATGAAGGAGTTTAAGATGACAATAGAGACACATGATGTAGATGCTCCTAGAAGTATAAAGAAGAGAGCGCCAACGGATGGTGCAGCTGGAAGAGCGGTAGCTCTGATGAGTAAAGTAAAGCCTTACTGGTCTCGCCGTGACAAGAAGAGTGCGGAGAGAACACAGATGGTACAGAGGATGTGTTGGATCGCAGATACTGCCTTACGGCGTTGGACGCTCAACCCCATGGTGTCGAGCTGGGGTGGGGGATATGTGATGGTGTGTCACCAGAGGGCAGTAGAGAGCCCTTCAAGACTTCTCGTCAGGAGTGAAATGGTTAAGAAGATCCTTAAAAAGCTTGGCTGTGGCTGCAATCAAGACCGGCGGTTGCTGTCTTCAGGTGGAAAGCTGTTTGACAGAGCTGGAGTGTTGTGGAAGTGTGCAAGGCCGAAGTCAGAGGCCACACTGAAAACTAATGGACCAAAGCCAGAAGCTTTGAAGAGCGAGCATGCAGAAAAGAGGAACAGAAAGTCCCTGAAGGTGATGACCGAGGGAGGGATATGCTTTGGAAAGAGAGGCCGGATATACAGAGCCTGAGAGAGAGGTAAGAGGGAAAGATAGTAAGGGAACTACAGTTTAGTTATGCCTGGCTTCAAGGAGAAGCTAGGACTTATTTTCTGTTTGGTTTATTTTCTGTTGTATGCTGACAAATAAACAGCATAAATCTGCTAAACATTTAAAGGGCTCCTGCTTTCTCCATTTTGGTGCTGAATATTAGGACACGGATCCTGAGAGTGACAGTGAATCTGTCACAATATATATATATATATATATATATATATATATATATATATATACTGTATACTAGCGACTTGCCCGTCAAAAAATTACGGCAAGGAAATTGTAAGGCAGGTAATGCTATTTGGTGTCGGCTAATGAAATAATTAGTACATTAATAAACGAATATACTTTACCTATTTGGAAGTAATATATGCAGGAAGCATTGTGCTGAAGAGCTGACAATCTGTTTTGATGTTCCTGCAGCATATAATGTAGGTTTGCATGGTTCTGGAGCTGAGGTGTAAGTGTCAGCAATGTGTGCAGTGTGTAGTGTAAATAGGCTGCATGTGCGAGGGGAAGCCGTTAGGGTAGATGTGTATTCCGCATTGTGTAAGTTAGTGTTGTAAAATGGCGGGTAATGTGTATGTGGTACGCGGCTGTGTATGATGTAGCGTCCTTGTTAAGAGTGTATCTCGTACAGCTTTTTTGAAAATCCGTATGTGCTTGGTGGTGTTTTGCCTGTAGTCTCGTTTGTTTGTTTTTTGGCGGACATTTTTTCTCTCGCGTAGGGCATTTTTGTGTGTGCAAACTCTGGAATTTGGACCTAAATTGAGGTGTAACTTCACTTGCAGAGGTCCTGGGTGCCCCCCTTGCTGTAGGGAAGCTTTTTATGTATTTTTTGGGGGGTATTTATTGTGTTTGTAATGTTTTCAGGTTTGCGTGGTTCGGCCGTTAAAGTCGCATTTTTGCGAGTTCGTTTTTATTTTTTTCTAATTCCCTCGTCTCGTATGTTTTTCTGGTAAGTCCGTAAATTTTCCGTTCTAAGTTCCGCGGTTCATCTTTTTTTGTGTAAGTCCATAGAGCCTCTACTTCCGCAAATGGTCGTAGGGATGAGCGCCTACGGTACGCGAGCCCGCAGCGTTAGCAACAACCCGCTTGCTCACAACTATATATGTGATATATAGTAATTGTTTTTATTTAATAATATATTTTGCTATTAAAAAGTTGTAATAAATAAATATATTTAGTAATATAGAAATATAGAAATTATATATTTATAGAATATGCATTACAGTGTTTGTTGCCAGGCAATGTGGTTTTGTGACCCCTTTAGTACTCGTTCTTTGTTACCCTGTATTTTGTAACATAAAATGGGCTTAATACCACACATACAGTGGATATAAAAAGTCTACACACCCCTGTTAAAATGTCAGGTTTCTGTGCTATTAAAAAATTAGACAAAGATAAATCATTTCAGAACTTTTTCTGCACACCCTCTTATAACTGGGGATGAAGCTGTGTTCAGAATTAAGAAATCACATTCCAAATCGTGTTAAATAGGAGTCATCATACACCTGCCATCATTTAAAGCGCCTCTGATTAACCCCAAATAAAGTTTAGCTGCTCTAGTTCTTTCCTGAAATTTTCTTAGTCGCATCCCACAGCAAAAGCCATGGTCCACAGAGAGCTTACAAAGCATCAGAGGGTTTTCATTGTTAAAAGGTATCAGTCAGGAGAAGGGTACAAAATAATTTCCAAGGCATTAGATATACCATGCAACACAGTGAAGACAGTCATCATCAAGTGGAGAAAATATGGCACAACAGTGACATTACCAAGAACTGGAGCTCCCTCCAAAATTGATGAAAAGACGAGAAGAAAACTGGTCTGGGAGGCTACCAAGAGGCCTACAGCAACATTAAAGGAGCTGCAGGAATATCTGGCAAGTACTGGCTGTGTGGTACATGTGACAACAATCTCCCGTATTCTTCCTTTGTCTGGGCTATGGGGTAGAGTGGCAAGACAAAGCCTTTTTTTTACGAAGAAAAACATCCAAGCCAGGCTACATTTTGCAAAAACACATCTGAAGTCTCCCAAAAGCATGTGGGAAAAGTTATTATGTTCTGATGAAACCAAGGTTGAACTTTTTGGCCATAATTCCAAAAGATATGTTTGGCGCAAAAACAACACTGCACATCACCAAAAGAACACCATACCCACAGTGAAGCATGGTGGTGGTAGCATCATGCTTGGGGCTGTTTTTCTTCAGCTGGAAGTGGGGCCTTAGTTAAGATAGAGGGAATTATGAACAGTTCCAAATAGCACTCAATATTGACACAAAACCTTCAGGCTTCTGCTAGAAAGCTGAACCTGAAGAGGAACTTCATCTTTCAGCATGACAACGACCCAAAGCATACATCCAAATCAACAAAGGAATGGCTTCACCAGAAGAAGATTAAAGTTTTGGAATGGCCCAGCCAGAGCCCAGACCTGAATCCGGTTGAAAATCTGTGGGGTGATCTGAAGAGGGCTGTGCACAGGAGATGCCCTCGCAATCTGACAGATTTGGAGTGTTTTTGCAAAGAACAGTGGTCAAATCTTGCCAATTCAAAATGTGCCATGCTGATAGACTCATACCCAAAAAGACTGAGTGCTGTAATAAAATCAAAAGGTGCTTCAACAAAGTATTAGTTTAAGGGTGTGCAGACTTATGCAACCATATTATTTTATTTTTATATTTTTTCTTCCCTCTACCTAAAAGATTTCAGTTTGTTTTTCAAATGAGTTGTACAGTTTATCGGTCACATTAAAGATGGAAAAGTTCTGAAATGATTTATCTTTGTCTCATTTTTTTACAGAACAGAAACCTGACATTTTAACAGGGGTGTGTAGACTTTTTATATCCACTGTATGTTGATATCGGATTTTAAAGTGTCAAATAATGTTGTAGTGCTTTTTGTGCTATACTGTCACTTTAAATGCTTCTGGGAGACTCAGCAAAGGTTTTAAAACCTGCTTGCGAGCGGTGTTTGAAACATGTAAATCTTTATTCTGCTTTTTCAATTATGGCAGTGACCTGATTTGTGAGTAATTGGGTGTCAGGGAGTAACTTATAGTTTATTTTCAGTGCAAAACCCAATGGAGATGTTTGTCTTGCTTTTCGTCTGTGTTGTAAAGGTCACTGGTAGAATAACTATGTAGGATTTACTCTGCAGTTAGGGCACTGATAAATGCTTTTTCATCGATTATCATGGGGCCCTAAGTGCTTATGCTCCATAGAATTATATAGAAAATCCTTATATAAAAACTTAGTGGTTCTTAATTCTCTAATACATATCTCTGAAATATAACTGTGGCAACTGCTAAAATGCAAACAATGATTTATTTGTACTTAAATGGTAGTTTCCTATTTTTGGTGCTCTATTTTAAAAACTATAATTAATAGGCAAAGTGTTTAAAAAAATTAAAAACACACTTCTTTTAATTTACTATCCATATGTAATTATGTAGCCTAGTCCATATCTGCTGTTGTCTTATAAAGACTTCACATTACTAGTTATGTCTTCTTGCTGCTTGAAGGTTAGATAAGCAAAGGCAACTTTTTAATGGGACAAAACTGCAAATAGCAATCCAATGTGTGGCAATGAGCTAATCACAGTCTTCATGGTTCCCAAATATTTGAAAAGTGAAGTCCTATCTTTCTGTCCAATTGATCAAGTCCATATAGGACCGAGACAAGGAGATTTAGAGAAGAAGTTATTACAATGTGAGGCACGTTGGATATACAAATTGAAGGCCCGAGTGCCAAATGGCCTAAATAAGGGATTCACCTTCACCCCCTTCATTTAGATTCCACTTCTTCTGAGATGTATATATATACATTATTATTATTTTTTTTATACACATCTTTTAACATATCTTTTGATATGCAAGATATTGGTCTATTATTTATATCCACATGTTGGTTCACATAATTGTTAAACAGGAGGCCCATTTGAGGCCCTTTATGCATTTCACTCTCCTTTTTCACTATTAATTTCATATTTCATTCTGTTGATAAGTATTAATGTCCACACACACTTATAAGTACCGTATTTTTCGCCCTATAAGACGCACCGGCAGATAAGACGCACCTAGTTTTTAGAGGAGGAAAACAAGAAAAAAAAAAATCTGAATCAAACACAAATACACTTTACACACAGATACACACCAACATTACACACAAATATATATATATATATATATATATATATATATATATATATATATATATATATATATATATATATAGATACACATACATACACATACATACATATATACACACACATACACACACATACATACACACACACATACATACACATACATATCCATATACTGCAGCATTTGGGAGCCATTGACCCTCCCTGACCCTCCTGATCCTCCCTGACCCTCCTGATCCTCCCTGACCGTCCTGATCCTCCCTGACCCCCCTGATCCTCACCTTTATAGAGACACATACATACATATACATACACACATAAATATACATACACATACATACATATATACACACACATACACACACACATACATACATACACACATACATACACACATACATACACACACACATCCATATACTGCAGCCCTTGACCCTCCCTGATCCTCCCTGACCCCCCTGATCCCCCTGATCCTCACCTTCCTTCTGATCTCTGCCATCTTGATCTCACCCCAGCGCTTCCTACCAGCACTCCACGTGTACTGCAGCGTTGCGTGTGTGACGTCACTGGGACGCACCGGCCGACGCGATGCTGGTAGGAAGCGCTGGGGTGAGATCAAGAGGACAGAGGCAGTCTGAAAAGGTATATTCGCCGTATAAGACGCACCAACTTTCCTCCCCCAGTTTTGGGGAAGAAAAAGTGCGTCTTATACGGCGAAAAATACGGTAATTTATGTTGTCATTATATTACTATATTTAGTGTATTATGTTTCTTAGAGGTAATCATCCTCTCTATATATGTCACATCAGTCACACAAATCGAAATTTCCTATTGGATAATAGGGCTCTGTTCTATAACTATAGTTATCACATATGGTATATTATTTTTATTTTGTTGTATTTATGGTCATTTGACTGCATTTCCCATGCACTTTTTCAATCATCTAGCTATTAGGGCTTCATTATAGAGTTTTACACACATATTTTTTCTTATGTATATCTATATATCCACATTTCTCTCTTTATATACCCCTTGTCAAATTCTATCTCTTGTAAATATAGGACATGTGCAGTGATACATTGTCTATATATGTATGCATGCACAGTAAGAGTTTATCCATATATCTGTTCTATTGCTCTCTTAAGAAACTTATCCTTGAAAGTCCTTCATGTCCCCAGTTTGTGGTGTACATGTTTATTTGCTATGTATATAGATTTATGGATTACCTATCTATGTTGCCTATTGCACGTTGCCAAGGCGACAGCTCCCTATAAATAGTTCCTTGAGACAGCGTTATACAACCTCCCTTTGACAAAGACGCTCTACGTCGAAACGCGTCAGGCTCCTAGCAACTAGGCTGCGTACGTCATCACGCTAGGCGTGCACATGCGCATTGCAAATCCGGAGGTCGAGCCTTGCTGGGACCGCGACCTATATATAGTTACGTCCTAGTTTAATGCCCCATGCACCCCTATTTAGTATACTATGCTGGCAAGACTTCTATTCTACTCATAATAGCCCCTGCTGCATACCAGTGACTTGAATCTGTACATAGGCTTTAGGCACAGAGTACGGTGTGTTATATATAGGCCTTCTAATGGGATATTCACTTCTATTAATGAAAGCTATTATTAACACAGCTTGTCTCCTATGCTATAAATCGCTAGCTGGAATTTTGGCTTTATAGAGCTTTAGGAGTTTTCTCCCATATATATATATGAAAAACTGGTATTTTTCTGAAAGTCTCTTTCTACTATGGGCAAAAGTTTCAAGCACAGTGTGCTGCTACATATTTAAACTTCAAACACAGTATACTATTATATTAAAATAAATATTTCCCTCTAGAAATCCAGAGGATGATATGTAAATGCATGAAGGTATTATATATATATAAATATATGAGAATATCAATTTATTCTACCTAAAAGTCTTATTATAACATTTGGCTCGACTGAAGGTTGGAATAAGAATACCCACTCATTAAGAGGTATATATTGCACAATTTAAGTGTTACTGGGATTATTCTATTCCTTACATCTGCCCCAGTTTTTCATTTCCTTGTGTCATCTTTTTAAAATGCCCTTTTTAACCGCCGCTGTCACAAAATAAATTTATTTTTACATTGATTCAATACATATTAGTCCCACCATCTGTATATTGATTATTAGGGTGGAAAACACACAGGGAAACTTGTAAGTCCTCACTTCTCTATGTGTATTCCCAAATATTTGACAATAAAATATGCTCAGAGAATGGGGATGTATTAGACGAAAGCAATGGAGATAGCCAGGACTGCATTCAGTTGCATAAATAGGGTGTTTTTATATTTTACTCAATTAAAAATACTTTACTTATAATATATATTTTTTTGTGTGCCTTTAAACCAGATGGTTAAGAAATCCCAGAAGAATTATTGTGATTTTTTTTTCAGAGTACCATCCCTCAACTCCAATGTAAATTATTCATGTGTATGTGTTTGCATTGTTCATTCGAGTCTGACTCTCCGTGATACACCATGCTGATCCACCATGCTGATGGGTTGCCAGTTCCTTCTCCAGTAAGCCAAAGCATAAAGGTATTCCTAGGTGGTCTCCCATCCAAGTTCAGACCAGACCAAAACCTGCATGGTTTCAGGGTGGTGTGACCTATAGGTTCCCTGGCTAGAATCAAACCCAGATCGGCAGCGGTGAAAGCAGCGAATCCTAACCACTGGGCCACCAATGATTCATACAGTAGACAAAATGGAGAACACAATGGAGAGGCTTGCACTAATGAATTTAAAAAGTGAGAAATCATCTTATTGCCTATTTTCAAACATTAAGTTTTTAATTTAGTAGATATTACAAATGCTTTGCATAAATATATATATATACTAGCTACTTGCCCATCAAAAATGACAGCAATAAAATTTGAATCCTGGCAATGCTGTTTGCCACACAATGCGAGTCTCTGCCCCTTCTGAGCACCTTCGCTGCTCATCATGAGCCCAAGCTGAGCGCCAAAGGCGCTCATCACAAGCCCAATAAAGAGTGGCTTCAACGCTCATTGCAGGCCTTGGCAACCCGCAACTTTCGTGCTTTGCAATGATCACCTTCAGTCGCTCATCGCAAGTTCCGCTATGAGCCTTGTTTGGGTAAGTGTTACTGGCTTCGTCCTTGTTTTAATCCTGCTAGTTAAAAAATAATAATTTTTTTAGCCGCCATTTTTTTCCAAGCGTAGACAATTTTCGATATCCGAAAAATGTTAATTAAGCCTTAAATTAGCTTGTAACCTCACTCACAGGCTCCCCCTGTGCTGTGTGTGAGTGTTGAAGTTAATTTTTTTAATTATTTGGCGTTTAAAGTCGTAGTGTATTGAAAGTGTTGCGCCAAAGTGCTACGGGCTTCAGCGCCAATTGCAGCCATCGCTATGTGCGCCTGCAATCTGTTTCCATTCTTTATCGGTGGAGCGTGCTCGGGCAAATAACAGGCAGATGACACATTGAGGGACCCTGAAAGGCCACAACTTGTTGCACCTAGTAAATGAGCCTTCGGCGCTCATTGCAGCCTAAGTCTTGCGGGCCTCACGATGAGCACCTGTGGCGCTCATCGCAAGCCCTACAATGAGCGTCTTCGACAATCATTGCATGCTAAGTCATGCGGAATAGTGTACTTTATAGTGAACTTTTCTTGATGTTTTGGAACCCTAGTACTTCTGGGAACCTTTGACAAAGTATAAGCATTTAAATGACTATATTGAATATAAGAAGATCTATATATTCTCAGCAGAAAATATGAAATTACATTAAATGAATATACAAATTGTTAAGGAGGTTTCTGAAAATACCTTTGGGTTCCTCAACAAATACTGTGCAGCTTCTTCAAAGTATGTTAGGTCCACATGTTCCAGGGTTCTTGGAAGATCATCATAAGCAAAATAAGCCAGAGCAAGGGATGCAAACCCACGACTGGCCAGGAGGCTGCTTCGAAACTCCACCAGGCCTCCCAACCCACCAAACATGTCAATGATTCCTCGGAAGGGGCCATCACCTAAAAACACAAATATACAGGTAGATATTACATGTTACATATATATTACATAATTACAATACATACTTTCTTCTTAAATATTTCTCTTAAAATTAGATGACTATTTTCAATCTAGAGTATTAAGGAAAGTACACAATAAAGACAAGAAATAATTATTTCAATCATAAATATAACCAAAATGGCATAGTTTCTAAAATAACTCAAGCCATTACCTAACTCTATTTGCAAAGTTATCCCTATGTAAACCATCTCCTTGCCCATTCTTAGGTGTTTCTCTGTCTCATTGGACATTGGGGTTCTTGGACATTGTGTTGGGTTTATTTTGCATGACTCTCCCATACCCACTCTCGTCAGCTGCCTGCCCCAACCTATAGTGTCCTGAACAACTTGATTGCTGTCTGCCATGACCCCTAGAAGTTGACCCTCATTATCCTGACAATTAATGTATTTTCCTATAACTATTCATAAAGATAAAAACAAATACTGCAATATCTTACCAGGAGGTAGGAAGAGAGCTCCTCGTATGCGTCCTTCTCTGACCTGAATTCTCTTCACACCCGGAGCCACATACCATCGTTCCACTACTTTAGTGACATCTGGAACATTTTCCGGAGAAAAACCGAGCAACAAGTCAGAGTAGAGCTCGAGGTGAACACATAAAGGGCTTCCCATCACATCCCGCTTTATCAGTCTTTGGAAAGGGCTGACTGGTTTTAGAGCCCAGATTAGCCCCATAGGATAAATTCCCTTATAATCTCCCCCCACTGCTGGTGAATGTTCCAGATCCACAACCCCCTCATTATCACTGATGTAGAAAGCTCTGGAGCTGAAAACACGCCCTTTCTCATCTTTAACCCAAGCTCTTAGGGTTATGATCTGTTGAGGTTGGAGGCCCCATGCACGGATCTTCAATGGCTCATCTGTCAGGGACACTTCAGGGGTAACTGTGAGACTGATCATGTTGGAGGGTCCAGAAGAGCGAGACAAGGACCTAGAAGTATGAAGCTGGAAGTTACATTCATAATGATATATAACTATATAATGTATATTAATTATTAAAAAACACAATAGAATATGAAGATATTAAATAATACAGCATAAAACCTACTGCGCTTAAAGCAAATAAATAAAACAAGTGCTCTTTTTAATATTCTATTTATAAAGCAACTCCATTTTTTTTTTTGCACTATTTACAGAAGTAGAATAAGGTAGATTAGGTACAAGAGGCAAATTACAAAGGTATGAACAAATTGTAAGGTATGTAGGAACACATATACAATACAATAGGGCAACAGACAATTTAGTGTAATAGAGATGAGGTCCGTACTCCAAAGATCTTACAATCTAGAATGTCTAAATTCACTAAAGGTCAAGGCTTTGTAGGGTTTTGCATGTCTCCCTGTAGTTTCTAAAGCAGCAGGTCCAAGCTTTGAGTTAAAAGACACAAGGAGAATACAACCCAACATACAACATAACTTATTATTTACAGTTTGTACATTTTACAGTTACTATGGTTAAATGGACACAAACACCACAAGAACTTGCTTTCATCTTCAATACCATTAAAAACATTGTACTAGCCTATTTTATCTATAGTAAATAATTCCTGAGAACCATACCATTGGTTTGTGGTTCCTTTATGCAAATATGCTAATTGGTGGGTTAGAGTGCTTGATAAGCATGGTGGAGGGATTCTAACTGAGTGATTGGTTGTGATTCTATTTAGCTCATCAAAGCAGTAAATTAGTATGTGAGAGTTATTAATTTGCATAAAATGCAACACAAAACAATATGAATTTAAAAATAGCTAGTTTTTCATGATTTTTAATAACCTAAAAAACTTGATTTTGGAAAACGAGAGTCACTCCACCTTAATTTAATTCTGCATCTTTTTCTGCCTATTGAAACTCCTTCTTAAAACACTCTAATACTCTAACATGAGGAGCTAGTTCTTTTAATCGATCATTATTACAATTCCTATTTAATTTTTTATAAGTAATATTCAATGTAAAATTTTGTATCATCCTCCTGTTGATCTGATTGTCTCCACCCAGTAAGGTCGCTGAAGGGAGTCGCTGAGTTACAATTTGAAAGGTTTTTAAGTACAATCTGATTAAAACAGATTCAAACAAACATTCATATGCTGCCCCGCAGCTTGTTGATTATAAAGGGAAGCCACATTTTTAGCAAAAGTGAGCATAACTTTTTGCTTGAAAATTCATCAACGCCCGCTAAACAAAACTGCCTCCCACCACTGATCTTATAGTGCAACCAGTTTGATCTTTAAAAGTAAGCTTCATACTGAACATGTATATATTTGTGTTTGGCCTCCCTCTCCCCAGGCAGCCGAGTGTGTGGCTGCGTTACTATAGAACTGCTGAGAGGGCCGGGGGCTGGTGATGGTAGAAAAACAATGGGGGCTGACCCTGAAGACATGTGCAAAGGTAATTGGTAGTAGGAGATTTTATGGAGGAGTGGAGGGGGAAGACGGATTCTCCCACAATCCCAGGTAGCCAACCTGGGCGTTTGTGGTGGCCCCATCTCCCCACGTAGCTGGGTGTGTGTGGCCAGAATCTACGCCAGTATAGGTCTGCGAAGAGAGCCAAAAGGAAAACAGGCTTACTGAGTTTGGTGAATGCCTGCGTATCAGGAATGTAGCGCCTGTAGCAATGTAGCTTTAATGGCATGAGTGGGAGTTTGGTGTCTAGTTTCTGTGGATGCTGCTCCGATTCAGAATGAGTGGCCTGAGAATCTGCAGGGATTGTGATCTAATCTGGAGAGGATGAGTTGGATGTAATGTATGAATGTCGTGGTAGATAGTGGCTGACTGGAGATACTGAAGAGTAGAAGGGAGAGAGCTTTGTTTTTGAGTGATTTGAAAAGTGTTCGTAGGGTGGTGACTGGGCATATTTCGTTGTTTGTAGGGTAGTTTGTGATGCTTATGGGTGGCTGGCTGGTTTTGGTGGATTGAAGTTGGAGCGTGCAAATGTTGGCTGAAAAGGTAAGGTCTTGTTTTTTTAAATGGTGGTTCTGGGATATGGTAAATTTGCTTGGTCTGAGGAAACTATAAAGGCTAAAGTAGCTGAGTACGTTTTCTATGATCCAACAGAAAGTGGTTGAAGATCTTGGAACTTCTCTTGGATCTGAAAGTTAGCCTGGATGTAAAATAGTAGTGTTCTTCTCATTTGACACCATGGAGATGCCATAGATGTGGGTGGATCGGGAGCTGTTTAAAGGTATCTTGTATGTTAGACGTCGATAGACAGAGCTTAAATATAAGATACTATTAATAGTGTCACTCACACAGGCATATTGTAGGGAGTATTCTAGGTGTTTTTTGTTGTTTGAAGGGATTCCTTCAAATTGGACGGAAAAATGAATTGGCACAGTAGGTAGCCTTAGTCGACTTCAGCCTGAAGGAGTTTTTTTCTACCTCGGGTTCCCTTACAGCAGAGAGTAGGTTGTAACATGCAAGGGAGACCTGAGGCAATGCCAACACTGCGGTGTGGAAGCCTTCTATAAACCCAGAGATAAGTTATGATGCTAAGTGCTGTGAAGGGTGATCAGAAGGATTCCTGACAAACAAGGCCAAGTTGAAGGCTAATTGTAATTTCTGGTGGGTAAGAGCAGGACAGATGGGCTTTGCATGAGCTTTGTGGCATACAGAGCAGATGTGGAGCAGGCGACAAACACTGAAGTTGCAGCCTCTGGTATTGAAATTATTACAGATGGCTGCAGACCCCAGGTTGTACTGGCCTTCAGAGACAGTCTCTTGATGGGCGAGTAGGTGTAGGTGCATCCAGGAGTAATACGGTTGGGATAGAGCTGGATTGAGGTGACAGAGTTGTATTTTTTGGGTAAAGGTGGAGTTGTGCATGGGGATCTGGCAATGCTGACAGACAGGGAATCGAATACCAGCAAAGTGGCAGAAGAATAAATTGGGATCTATGGATTCCCATTTTACTAGATAGTTATATATAAAATGTATCAGACCATCTGTTCTAGCCTATGTAGGTTTCATGATATATATTAACCCTTCGAGTCCCGGGATCAATATTACTCAGAAATAACAGATAAATAATATTTTTAATTGCATATTTGTAGGTCTAGACTGTTGTGCAATTCATTCTAGTGTGTTTCCATGCCTTTCCCTTGCTTTTAATGTACAGTATTGTGTGTTTTTTTATTGCTGTCACAGCTCTAATAACTGTTTGCAAAATCCCGTGGGAGTCCTTTTTAGTTTTACAAAAACTTGATACTTTTTTCAATTGCCGGTTAGTCTTTATTTGCCATCAAGAGCTACGGGTCTAATAGAATATATATATAATATTCGAGCTGTGCTAAAACCAATGGAGTTCTAAGGCAGAATTTGCATCTTTGGCTGGCCAGTAGTTATTGTGGCTGGGTAACCCATAATCAGATTGCAACTAGCTAATAGAATGGCAATACTGAGGGAGATTTTAAGTGTGTATAAATTAACGAATTGGGCAATAGAATAGGGCACTATATTATCTCTCATAGCAATCAAACAGTTTAGTTAACCTGAATTAATATTGCTGGGATAAATAACATCAAGCTCAGATACGTGGATAATATTATGATGTCTGAAGACGAGGAGGAACTAAAGGGCCTATTAAGGGTGAAAGTGCAAAAGCTGGCCATCTGCTCAATGTTTCAAAGACTAAGATCAAGGCAAACAGCAATTTCAGTTTGGTGGCTAAGCAATGTAGAATTGACACCTTTGAATTGTGGTATTGGAGAGAGAAAACTGCTTAGAGACCCTGCAAGAGGATTCAATAAATCAGTACTACAGGAAATCAACCAAACTGTTCACTGCAATGTATGATCATGAAGTTAAAGCTCAAATATTTTGTCCATATCATAAGACAGGATTCCCTGGAGAAGACTATAATGCTAGTAAAAATAGAAGTCACAAAAAGAAGGGGACGGCAGTGGCGGAGATGGATAGTTGCGGTCATTAAAGTAATGAATGTGAGCTTGAACAACTCAACAATAACAAAAGCAGGAATAAGCTGCACCTTTCAATTCATTCAGTTTATAGGTATATTCCATCAGGTCCTGGTTGCAATGCTCATATTTGTCCTTACTGCAATATTATATTCCAATTTTTTTCTCCTTTGAGTTGATGTAAGCTGACATTTTTAAACAGTGGTGACTTGCTGCTATGTACACTTGCAACTCCACTCCGATGTCTCAAGGTAAACAGTTTGCGTGCTGTAAAATGGCTCAGAATGTTAAAACTATAACAAGGGCTGCAAATGAATACATTTAAATGTTAAACTTGATTTTGTCCTACATGATAATGCAGAGCGATGTCGATGAGTTCAAACTCCATCTAATCTCATCACAACATTATTACTAATAGTTCTGGCTCCTCACCTGCCTTTTCGGGTGTTGAAGATGAGGAAAATTGCTGACCCCTCGGCTATGAAATGCTGCACTTTGATTTAGTACGTTGTCCTGCAATGTATCACGTGGTTAATAATAAACTTGTTTGGCAGGATACAGATTGGATTATTTATCCACCATTACAAATTTAAATACAAACTGAAAGTTCAGATTACTCAATTGTTCCTGAGCCAAAATTCTGAACAATAAGAATTTAAATCTGTGTGTTACTGAGCCTTTAATAAATGGAAAATAAACTATCCTAAATTTAAAAAATTTAAAATGTAGGACAGAAATTTGAGAGAGACTAATTAATGTTGTGGGGATCATTCTGCTGGAATGAAATCTAATACTGTGTATATATGTCCCTCACATTATTTCTTAGCATTGCTGGATGATTAATATGATGCCTTCATGGACCCGAAATGTGCCTAAAATTAAAACATCCAAACCAAAATAAGGTCAAAATAAAACATAGGAACTGCACCATATCTTCTCAATGCCATTCCTCAGTGACCATAAACTGATGAAATGTTAATTATAACCCTACGTACCCACAGAGAAGAGTATCGTGGGCCATGATGATCAGAAGCCACCTGGTTACAAAATATTACCATCACATAGGTCCTGATTAGATTAATCAAGAAGGTCAAATCTTAGGTGCAGTCTCTATCTCCTCCCCCTGGGCACAAGGTGCCCCCCCACCATGCCATGCCACCAAGCCTAGTTCCAATTCGAGGGTTGCAGGGGCAGGCTTTCCTCCATGAGACACCAGATTGTGTGGAGATGGAGGTTCCTATTGGCTTCTAGGACTTTGACGCAGCAAGAAAATCTGTATTATTGCGTTGATTGGTAACTTTGCGAGCGTAACAGAATCCTGCCCCATCTATATAACTGACAGGAGCTTGGTTTACGAATGCCGGGTAGGATCCGTAATATTACGAGTGTAACCCCTGCAGCTGATTTTACGTAGCCACGCAATTTGACTCATACAATAGTTACCATTCATCATGACTGCACTCCTCAACCTGCTCAGTTGGAGAGACAGGGGTATTGCTCCAAACCAGAGGCAGAACTACCGCCTGGGCCCGTGGCCCCTCGTGGCCTCCCACTGTCCCCAAAGGCTCCCTGCGACTGTCGTGACCCCCACTGCCCCCCATTGCCTCTATTGGCCCCCTGCAAGCCTCTGGTTATTAGTGCCAATCTACAGCTTGTGTCTGTAAGAGCCAATTTGCATCCTGTGCCTGTAACAGCCAATTTGCAGCATGTGTCTGTAAGTGTCAATGTGCAGCCTGTATCTGTAAGAGCCAAACTGCAGTCTGTGCCTGTAAGATATAATCTGAAGCCTGTGTCTGTAAGAGCCACGGTACAACCTATGCCTGCAAGAGCCAATGTGCATCCTTTGCCTGTAAGCGCCAATGTACAGCCTGTCTCTGTAAGAGCCAATCTGCAGACTGTGCCTGTAAGTGCCAATGTGCAGCCTGTGTCTGTAAGAACCAATGTGCATCCTGTGATTGCAAAAGCCAATCTTCAACCTGTGTCTGTAAGAGCCAATCTTTAGCCTGTGTCTGTAAGTTCCAATGTACAGCCTGTCTCTGTAAGAGCCAATCTGCAGCCTGTGCCTGCAAGTGCCAATGTGCAGCCTGTGTCTTTAAGTGCCAATGTGCATCCTGTGTCTGCAAAAACCAATGTACAGCCTGTGTCTGTAACAGTCAATCAGCAGCCTGTGCCTGTAAGATCCCTAGTGCAACCGGTGTCTGTAAGAGCAAATGTGCAGCCTGTGCTTACAAGAACCAAAGTTCCAAGCAATAATCTCTCTCCTTGTCTACATCGCCACCATTCCATTCGGCCCTCAAGTGCTCTCAGTATAGGTTAAAGTGGAGTTAAATTCTCTGTTATTTGAAGTAAGTGCCAATGTGCAGCCTGTGTCTGTAAGAGCCAATCTGCAGCCTATGTCTGTAAGAACCAATGTGCAGTCGACGTCTGTAAGTGCCAATGTGCAGCCTGTGTCTGTAAGAGCCAATCTGCAGCCTATGTCTGTAAGAACCAATGTGCAGTCGACGTCTGTAAGTGTCAATGTGCAGCCTGAATCTGTAAGAGCCAATATGCAGCCTGTGTCTGTAAGAGCCAATGTGCAGCCTGAATCTGTAAGAGCCAATATGCAGCCTGTGTCTGTAAGAGCCAATCTGCAGCCTGTGTCTGTAAGAGCCAATGTGCATCCTGTGCCTTTTAGAGCCAATCTGCATCCTAAGTTCAAATGAGCAGCCTGTATCGGTAAGAGCCAATGTACATCCTGTGTCTGCAGAAGCCAATATGCATCCTTTGACTGTAAGTGCCAATGTACATCCCGTGCCTTTGGCGCTCATTGCAGCCTAATGCTGAGCAGCTGCTTAAGTGCTTTTTCAGCCTAAGTCCCACGTGCTTCAATGCCTCAACTGCTTGCCTCAATTTGTGAGACTCACAGTGCATAGAGCGCCTTCGGGGCTCCTTGCCTAAGTCCTGCAAGCTCCGAAGGCTTCAATGCCTCAATAACTCGCTTCACTTTGCGAGGCTCGCAAGCATGATGACAAATTGCAGTTTGACAATTATAATATGTTATATAGGAAAGTGTATTTTATAATAACCATTAATTGATACACATTGTTTTAAGTTATACTATAATTAGAACTTTTAATGTGTAACTTTAAACCAGATTTTTTTAGGAAAATAAAATTGGCAGACTAGATTGGGCTTTTGGTATTTTTCTGCAATGAAATGTTTCAAAAGCAGTGAATAAGTTATTGTACAGAACATCACCACCACCTACTGGCTGTATCAGAATTTAAAAGACTCAGAATTACTGCAATATTTAACAGACTTCCTCTCTCCATACAACTGATAAAAAGAACATGTTCTCCACTACAAATTCATGTAGAATCTAAAGCCTCGGCTTTTCTTTTTTTCTTCTTTAAAACAAAACAAACATGTCATTGGCAAACTTTACGGCTTGCACTACCATACCAATATAGCCAGAGAAACATATCAGATCAGCATTAAAAACAAGTTGTACATATCATGATGCTTGTAATTTTCCACCCAATAATGTAAAGTCCCAACTATTAACCAGTAAGGAACTGTATAATCTTAGTGTATAATCATAACTCAACTTCACAGAAGTTACACACCTGATTTCTCACCTGACAACAAAATATATCCCTACTGTGGTTTATTCAGAGAAAATTTACAGAAGAACACTATGACAACTTGCACTCAAAAACTTTCAGAATCTTCCACTTTAACAACTTACTTGACAAAAAGTAAAAATACTACTGTATGAAGGTGGAATAACCAGATACTCTGTGTAGTGTTGGTGCAGGAATAGCAAAGCTCATTCTGTCTGTATGAAGGTGCAGTATACAGATGCTGTCTGTGTCGTGCCAGTGCAGGAATAGCAGAGTTCACACGGTCTGTATGAAGGTGCAGTATCCAGATACTGTGTGTAGTGTCAGTGCAGGAATAGAAGAGCTCACACTGTCTGTATGAAGGTGCAGTATCCAGATTATATCTGTGTCTTGTCAGTGCAGGAATAGCAGAGTTCACACTGTCTGTATAAAGGTGCAGTATACAGATGCTGTCTGTGTCGTGCCAGTGCAGGAATAGCAGAGTTCACACGGTCTGTATGAAGGTGCAGTATCCAGATACTGTGTGTAGTGTCAGTGCAGGAATAGAAGAGCTCACACTGTCTGTATGAAGGAGCAGTATCCAGATACTGTGTGTAGTGTCAGCGGAGGAATAGAAGAGCTCACACTGTCTTTATGAAGGTGCAGTAGTCAGATGCTATCTGTGTCGTGTGAGTGCAGGAATAGCAGAGCTCACATTGTCTGTATGAAGGCGCAGTATACAGATGCTGTGTGTACTGTCAGTGCAGGAATAGTAAAGCTCATACTGTCTGTATGAAGGTGCAGTATCAGGGTGCTGTGTGTAGTGTTGGTGCAAGAATAGCAGAGTTTACACTGACTTATGAAGGTGCAGTATCAGGGTGCTGTGTGTAGTGTCAATGCAGGAACAGCAGAGCTCACACTGTCAGTATGAAGGTGCAGTATCCAAATGCTGTGTGTAGTGTCAGTACAGGACTAGCAGAGCTTATACTAGAAATCCTACATCGCCAGAGACAGGTCTGTCTGTCTCTCAAACCACTAAAAACGTCACCTGATCATAACTGACCAATCACAATGCATGGGATCTGACAGTTGGACATGTACACAAGTCTCTACTGAGCATGCTCATTACAAAAAATTTTTCAACTATTATAAAAAAAACTCCTTAAACTATCTAAAAAAAATCCAAAAAAGGCATGAATACACCTGTACTTTTGAAATCACCATTACATTGCAAACTTTCAAAAACTTCCATTCATCTAATTGTTTGATACAAGTGAGAAAAACATTTATATGGGAAAAACACCATCTTATCATCCCAAAATTCAACATAATTCAACTTTTTTTGGCAGAGCAGTATTCAATTAAATTTGACAAAAAAATTTAGACCCCTGAATCCTTCTTAAAATACAAAATTTCAAACAGAATTGTTGAAAAAAAGCAAAGCTATATGCTCATGAAAACCGTTTATAATGGGGTGCTCAAGAGAACCTTAATTATTATAGATCGGCTGTGCTCTCATATAGTGATAAATTTAACAGTTTTTCCAATAAAAATGTATCACTTTATCCTGAATACCATGATTATGAATGGGGAATACTAAACATTCACGGCTGACCAACTTTACACACACACACAAGTCACACATACACACAGAAACAGACACACATACCGCCACACACATATATGTACACACACATGCAGACACACATAGACTTGCATATACACACACACACAGACACACACAAAGGTGGGAATTTTCTGGGTAAAGCTGCACAGGAATTGAATCTGGCTGGGTTACACTTCTTAGAAATGGTAACGTATTATTTTTATTTCCTATTTCCCCATATTTTTAGGGTTTCAACATGAGCTTATTTGTGTTTACCAAAGCATTCATTTGTGTATATATATATATATTAATAGATTCATTGAATTATATTTTATTCTTGCCCGTTCAATAGCATACTAATTTCATGTTAATTTTTATATTTATTGAGATATAATTACCGTATGTATTAAGATATCTGAATGATTCAAAATGTTAATTTTTGCAAGATATGATATATACTGGATTCATTCAATAAAGTACAAATCTGCTATATGCGTGGTATGCTTAATATATATTTTCTTTTGTTAAAGGGTTGTTTCTTTATTATTACTTCTTGAAATGAAGATGTTTTAATAGTATATGTGGAGTTAATGTAGTTAAGGAATAGGAGATGAGGAAAACTGGTGTGCTTCAGGGTTTGCAACCCCTGTCTATTACATTTGTACTGGGGCCCATTATTAATTATAGTGGCCCTGAGTAGATTAAAGGTATATGCAAGTGAGCTGGATTATGAGTGTATCTGATAGAGGAGAATTAGTAGTGTATGAAAAAAATTGTTTGCATGAAAAAATACCAAAACAAACATTTAAAAAGTTACCCTAAAGTTTGCTGAATTTCTTGCATTTGCAAACTGTTTTCTATCAATGTTGATACCCCCTGAAAATCCTAGCAAAAATTATTATACATAATATATTGTATTTTTTTGGTCTGTGAATTGAGATTTCTGTAATACTCAGAACAAGGCCTGTGCCCCTTCATTCACTGATTGTTTTATCTGCATCCCAGGTGAAACTTCCCGCCCAGTGAATTGCCCCATTACATCCCTCTGCTCCAGTGAATTGCCCCTGAGATTGTTTCCAGCGCCAGTGAATTGCCCCATTACCTCCCCCAGCCCCAGTGTATTGCTCCAGAGATCTCTCTCAGCCCCAGTGAATTGCATGGACTCACACAGAAACACATGCACTCACACAGAGACACATGCACAAAAACTTTGCAGGTTATTGAAGGACCATAAATCAAGCATAAATGCTCAATGACCTAAAAGACAAATTAGAATAGGAAGAAGAAGAAGCTGAAATGTTTGGTTTCAGTCCAATTATAATTTGTCAGAATTTATCAAGGAGAGGATGTTTGTCTAAAGCACAAAAGTGTAACCGATCAAGCATTTTTACATGAATGTCCTTTAAGGACCCAGTGTAGCAGCCTCATCTAGCTGGCTGCAAACATAATTGCTGATTGGCTACAAAGCTGGGCATGCTCATAGAGACAGGGTCCATTTTTACAAAATGAGCTCTCTCAGGAGCCTAGCTCAATCCTGGGGGTAAAAACATCACCTGCAACAGTTTTTTTTTTTTTTATGTAAATGCAAAGCTAAAAAAACATAATGCATGCAAATAAATGTAATCATAGACAACGAATTCCCCCTCTATCAGATGTATTCATAACCCAGCTCACGTGCTTATACCTTTAAGAAGTACAGACTGCTCTGTACTAGCAAGAAACATTAATTATAACAAATAATCCAATTAAATGTTTTCTCTGAACACGCTACCCAGTGCACCCACCTTGGCTCGCCTCTGAGTATGTGTATAGTTATAGAGGTTGTGACAAACCACTTCTTTTACAGGTAGGATTGTCACCGATCTTGCAGTAACCACAGCCTTCTAGGGTATACAAAGTCCAGGACACCTTCAGCTCAGTTTTCCTTTTTTTATTCAGTTTGAAAGCAGGTACTTTAAATAATAACAAAACAAACAAAATCCCTTGCTCTTACTTGAGCTCTTCCTAGACAGTACTTGCTATCTGCAATTGGGTGGCTTTCCCACTTACCAATTCCCCAAACAAAAGCAATGTCTTTGCAATAAGCGCAGCCTCTCCTAGCTGTCTTTTCCTCTCCCCCTTGGAGCAGGCTGCTCTCTTCTTTTAAAGGCCTGTCTGCTAATTGAGTAGCTACAGGTGAGTGCCAATTAGCTAACTCTTAAAAACCAGATCCAAGCTGTGGTCTGTTATACAGCAACTAGTGCTGTTGGAGCATTGGCCCCCCCTTCTCTCCAAATACTCCGCCCCAGGGACCCATACCATGTTTTGCAGAGCATCAGCTATGCATATTGCAAACTGTAACATCTCTCCCTGGGGCATTTAACTGAGAAATCCTCTGGTTGCTATCTAGCAAATCAGGTCTGATGTATCTCCCATCAACCACTATTCCACCTTTATGCTCACATATCCTCCCCCCCAGCTCATACCCAAGGGTTTGAGCGACCATGGAAATCAGGGAGTGTACCCTCGAAAGCCCATCAGCATTACCTTGTTGCAGACCAGCCCTGTGTTCCACAGTGAAATTAAAAGATTGCAAACTCAAAAACCATCTGGTTACTCTGGAGTTACTTTCCCTGTTCTGATACATCCACGTCAGAGGAGCATGGTCCGTTATCAATCGAAACCTTCTGCCTAGTAGGTAGTATTTAAGAGAGTCTAATGCCCACTTAATAGCAAGACACTCTTTTTCAACAATAGAGTAGTTCTTCTCATGTGAGTTTAACTTTCTGCTCAAAAAGAAAACAGGGTGTTCTTCACCCTGGTATTCCTGTGAAAGAACAGCCCCCAAGCCCACATCAGAAGCATCTGTCTGAACTATAAAATCCCTGGAAAAATCTGGGGTCACTAAGACAGGATGGCTACAGATAGCTTCCTTCAGACTCTTAAAAGCCTTTTCTGCCTCAGGGCACCATTTAACTATGACTGGGGATTTTGCTTTAATAAGGTCTGTCAGGGGTGCAGCAATGGTAGCAAAATCTGGAATGAACCGCCTATAATATCCAATTAAACCCAAAAATGCCTTTACTTGTTTCTTTGTAAGGGGCTGTGGCCATTTTTGTATGGCTTCTACTTTGGCTTCCTGTGGTTTAACCAAACCCCTCCCAATAGAATAACCTAAGTACTTAGCTTCCTCTAAACCAATCGTACACTTGGAAGGATTGGCAGTTAAGCCTGCTGAGCGGATAGCATCAAGTACCGCTTGAACTTTAGGGAGGTGGGATTCCCAGTCTGCACTGTGGATGACGACATCATCCAAGTATGCTGCAGCATAACGAACATGAGGTTTAAGAATTCTGTCCATCATTCGTTGGAATGTGGCAGGTGCCCCATGTAACCCAAATGGCAATACAGTGTACTGAAACAGGCCACTGGGTGTTGAAAAGGCTGTCTTTTCTTTGGCTCTTTCAGTGAGCGGGACCTGCCAGTAACCCTTTGTTAAATCCAAGGTTGTTAGATAACGAGCTTTGCCCAGTCTTTCTATTAACTCATCAACTCTTGGCATTGGGTAAGCATCAAATTTTGAGAGGGCGTTTAACTTGCGGTAGTCATTGCAGAACCTCCATGTGCCATCAGGTTTTGGCACCAATACAATAGGACTACTCCAGTTACTCTGGGATTCTTCAATGACTCCAAGTTTTAACATGCTCTCAACCTCTAAGTTTATAACCTCCCTCCGGGCCTCAGGAATTCTATAGGGTTTGAGGTTAACTCTTTTCCCTGGTTCGGTTATTATGTCATGTTTAATCACTTTAGTCTTTCCTGGAACTATCGAGAAAACATCCCTATTTCTTCTGATGAAATCTCTGACCTCTTGCTTTTGATGGACAGACAGAGTCTTAGATACGTTCACATCTGGCTCTACTATAGGAGGTTCTGAAGGTTTTAAAGCAACCAGGACCTCCCTGTCCTTCCATGGCTTTAACAGATTTATATGATACAACTGTTCAGGCTTTCTTCTTCCTGGTTGTCTGACTTTATAATTGACATCACTCACTTTCTCTATTATTTCATAGGGTCCATGCCAAGTCGCAAGGAACTTATTCTCCACAGTAGGGACCAGAACCAATACCCTGTCTCCCGGTTGGAACACTCTGACTCTAGCATTACGGTTATAGCTGTTTTTCTGAGCCTGCTGGACTTCCAGCATGTGTTCCCTGACAATAGGCATGATGGTGGCCATTCTATCCTGCATTTGAGCTATATGCTCAATTACACTCCTGTGAGGAGTAGTCTTTTGTTCCCAGGTCTCCTTAGCAATATCCAATATTCCCCTGGGATGTCTTCCATATAATAATTCAAAAGGAGAGAAGCCCGTGGAGGCCTGTGGAACTTCCCTAATGGAAAACAGTAGATATGGTAATAAAAAATCCCAATTTCTTCCATCTGCATCAATTACCTTGCGTAGCATACTCTTAAGGGTTTTGTTGAACCTCTCTACTAAACCATCAGTCTGTGGGTGATATACTGAGGTCTTAAGATGTTTAACCTGAAAGAGCCTGCACAACTCTTTTGTGACTCTGGACATGAACGGGGTCCCCTGGTCTGTCAGTATTTCTTTAGGGATACCCACCCTACTGAACATCAACATAAGTTCCTTAGCTATTAGCTTTGCAGAGGTATTACGCAAGGGAATGGCCTCAGGATAGCGAGTTGCATAGTCCAAGATGACTAATATATATTGGTGTCCCCTAGCGGACTTTACCAGTGGCCCCACTAAGTCCATAGCGATCCTTTCAAAAGGCACGTCAATTATGGGTAAGGGTACAAGTGGACTACGAAAAGTCTTGAAAGGAGCCCTGTACTGGCACTCAGGACATGAGGAGCAATAGTTTGTAATAGCAGCAAACACTCCAGGCCAGTAAAACCGTCTAAGGACTCTCTCTCTAGTTTTTCCGACTCCCAAGTGTCCCCCTAATATGTGGCTGTGAGCCAACTTTAGCACTATATTCTGGTAAGTCTGAGGAACCAACAGCTGCCTAATGATGTCTGAATCCTTTTTTTCTACACGGTAAATTAGGTCATTTTGTACTTCAAAATAGGGGAACGGCAGTGCTCCTCCTGGCTGATTAACAACCCCGTTTACAACTTTAATATCATTTCTAGCTGTCACTAAAGTGGGATCTTCCCACTGAGCGCTTTTAAAGTTACCTGGACTAATTCCAATATCAATTAAGTCCTTATCCTTGTCTGCATTATTAGTAGGCTCCTCACTAGTTTGAGCTGGGTTATCTCCTATTAATACTGGTTTAGGGCAGTATTTTTTCTTTTTCCTTATTTTTCCGTCACAGTGGTCAAAACCCAAGTCAATATCGGAAAAAGGGAACACATTATCCTCGACAGACTGACTCATTTCTGATAAATTTTGATCTGTCTTTTGTAAAGCTGCCCATAATTTTAGAAAATGAGGAAAGTCTCTACCGATCACTACCTCATGGGCTAATCTAGGTACTACACCCACTCGGTACTTTAAATTCCCATACTGGGTTCCAATATTTACTTCCGCAGTGGGGTATTCCTTTTTATCACCATGAACACAGATAATGCCTATTTTCTGTCCATGATCAGGTTTTACACAAGGTATTATAGACTCTGCTACCAACGTAACCATACTACCTGAATCAAGTAATGCTTTAGACATTTTTCCATTCACAGTTACACAGCATTTATGAGCGTTATTATCATAGTCATTGTTAACAATACCATAACAACTGAGCAAAAATGAACGTGTTCCCTCATTTTTGCCCATATTGCATTCCATAGGTTCATCCTTAAATGGACAGTCTTTGGCCATATGACCATCCTCTTTGCACTTGAAACATTTGACAGTACAGTCTGACCACCAATTAGTTCCGTTCCCAGGCCTATTAGACCTGGATGCCCCCCTTAAACCTTGAACAGTCTTACCCGGTCTTGCAGAATCTTGGGGCTTAGGATTGCGAGGGTTTGCCTGTGAAGTAGGACATAGCAGTTCTCCTGCAGCCGCATATCTTTCCACCAAGGCAATCAGTTGGTCAGCTGTATGGGGGTCACTTTGGCTGACCCAGCGACGCAGGGAAGCTGGTAAACCACGCAAAAACCGGTCCATTACTAAGGTTTCCACAATGTGGCTAGCTGAATGGATTTCAGGTTGTAACCATTTCCGTGCAAGGTGTATGAGGTCAAACATTTGGGAACGTGCGGCTTTGTCTGAAGAATATGACCATGAGTGGAACCTTTGGGCACGTACTGCAGAGGTTACACCCAGTCGTGCCAAGATTTCAGCTTTCAATTTGCTGTAGATACTTGCATCGGCTGGTTCTAGGTCATAATATGCCTTCTGCGGCTCTCCACTTAGGAACGGTGCCAGTATGCTTGCCCACTCACCAGCCGGCCATCCGTCCCTCTCAGCAGTGCGCTCAAATGCCAGAAGGTACGCCTCAACATCATCTGATGCGGTCATTTTCTGAAGATAGTGGCTCGCCCGAATCACCTTTGGCCCCTGGTATCTTCCATCAGGGTCTCCATTCAGTTTTCCAGAGATCGCTTGGATTACCTGTTGTAGTCCCTGGGTGACTTTTTGCTGCTCCTCACGGGCTACTTTAAACATCTCCGCTTGTGTCACAACAAGCTGTTTCACCAAGGACTCAGTGCCCTCCATTTGTGTTTTGGCCAGGACTTTAGCACACTCTGCCTGGGCCAGCACCAGTTGCTGCAGGGCTGCACTGTTTTCTGCAGCTCTCCTGTTAGTCTCCTGTTGCACAGAGGAGGATTGGATCAGAGCCTTGATAACATCCTCCATGTTGAGCTTTAAATGACTTCTACCCTCAGGCTTACGTGGGTGCCCGCATTCTCCACCATATGTGACAAACCACTTCTTTTACAGGTAGGATTGTCACCGATCTTGCAGTAACCACAGCCTTCTAGGGTATACAAAGTCCAGGACACCTTCAGCTCAGTTTTCCTTTTTTTATTCAGTTTGAAAGCAGGTACTTTAAATAATAACAAAACAAACAAAATCCCTTGCTCTTACTTGAGCTCTTCCTAGACAGTACTTGCTATCTGCAATTGGGTGGCTTTCCCACTTACCAATTCCCCAAACAAAAGCAATGTCTTTGCAATAAGCGCAGCCTCTCCTAGCTGTCTTTTCCTCTCCCCCTTGGAGCAGGCTGCTCTCTTCTTTTAAAGGCCTGTCTGCTAATTGAGTAGCTACAGGTGAGTGCCAATTAGCTAACTCTTAAAAACCAGATCCAAGCTGTGGTCTGTTATACAGCAACTAGTGCTGTTGGAGCATTGGCCCCCCCTTCTCTCCAAATACTCCGCCCCAGGGACCCATACCATGTTTTGCAGAGCATCAGCTATGCATATTGCAAACTGTAACATCTCTCCCTGGGGCATTTAACTGAGAAATCCTCTGGTTGCTGTCTAGCAAATCAGGTCTGATGTATCTCCCATCAACCACTATTCCACCTTTATGCTCACAAGGTATATAATTATATAAGATTAAAAGACATGTACAATTAGTTCCGGACAGTAGGATCGGTACCAAACAGAACGAGAACCAAAAAAGCATTTCCCATAGGAATCAATGTAAATTTAAATGATCCGTTCCAGACCACAAACATTTTTCACATTTTATTTTGAACTGATGGCCTTGTTTTTGGATACAAAACCTTAAAACTAAACAGACATAAAGAAAAAAAAAATTAGATCAAATAACATAGAATTTAACTTCACTTTAACTGTACTGAGAGGACTTGAGGGCCCAATAGGATGGTGGTGATGTAGAGGAGAAGGAGGAGACATGTTATTGCTTGGAACTTTGGTTCTTACAGGCACAGGCCGGGCACATTAGAACTTACAGAAAAAGGCCCAGGCATATTAGAACTTACAGGCACAGGCTGGGCACATTATAACAGGCTGGGCACATTAGCTTTTACATGGACAGGCTGCAGATTGCCTCTTACAGGCACAGGTTACAGAGACAGAGCAATGAGATCAGTCCCAAGTGTCAAGTTCCAAGCAAGTGTCGATATCCAAGAGGATTTTACCCCTGTGACACGAGTCGAGTACCAAAAACGGCAGTAAACAAAGCCGACGGGAATCGAGGTACCACTGTATTCAATACTGCAAGTTTTGCCTCAATTATAGGGTGTCACAATTTTGTGAATCCTTATCATTGATCTTGGCCTTCAATTGTATTTCTATAGATTGATATGGAAAATAGAGACATAGATAAGGTAATAGATGTGAAATTAATTTTATTTTGAAAGCCTTTTTGTTTTCTGTCTCTGTATTCTGAGGCTCAATGTAAGCGACAGGGGACAGGGAGGGATGGTAACAAAAAGGGAGGTGCAGGGCCAGATTTAACATCTGGGGTACTCTAGGCAAACATTCCTAAGGTGTCCCATAACAAAAAAGGCACGCATGTATGTGAGCTGGATTGTGAGTGCATCTGATAGAGGAGAATTAGTAGTGTATGAAAACATTTTTGCATGAAAAATATCAAAATAAGCATTTAAACACTTACCTTGAAGTTAGCAAAATATCTTTTAATTTCAGTCAGTTGAAACTTATGTTTAACACCCTCCAAACCCAGGCTAAATTGGTATACAATTTAAAAAATAGTTTTCTCCAATCAGGAAGAAATAAAGACTGAAACATTTGTATTACAATCTGGCAGTTGCTGTCTGTTTTGTTTCTCTCTGTCGGTCTCCTTTTTCAGCTGTGACCCCAGCAACCATCATCATTTTCTTTAGAGGTCACACACTGTACCCTGCAGGGTACACTTTATGTAATCTTCCTAGGGGTGTGCACATCCATATATCAGTATCTAGCATATAAATAATGCAAGTACATTCAACTTTTCCAATAATGCATATTTTTCTACTAATCAGTAGCTGTTTTTTAGAAAACATTTGAAACCCAGCTCACTTGCATATCCTTTAACCTTGGGTTTACATTGGTCTTTTAAATAAACCATTAAACCCATTCCAGGAATGATTAAAGTTATATATATCACCCATCACCAGAGAGGTAGAAGAAACCTTAGAACATAGCTACAATATTGTATGCCTTGAATCTTAATGGGGCAGATTTTTATTCACATATTATAGTTTTCATAGCTTGCTTTGCAAAGAAGTTTCTAGATTTGTATGGAAAAAGTATTGGATCTCTCGCCAACTGGTTTCTTGTGCATTGCCATGTGCCAAGAGCTCCCCTCCCCATGTCAGGGGTGCTGGGAAGAAAGGAGACTGAGAAACAGGGCAGAAGGGGGACCCAGGTGGCTCCAGAAGATGCCCAGCTCCTGGATAAGATACGATATGGACATTCTTCTTGCCATACTTCCTTGCCCTAGCCAATGCATCTCTTGCAAATTTCAAGCTGTTATAATTCTCATCCCGTGCTCCAACCAAGAAAAGGATGGAACCTCTGGCCTTCTCTAGAGGGAGTACAGAATGCTGATGTTCTGGTTTGGTTGTATCTGCCAATATATCGCTCAGTTTGAGGGCTCCAAGTTCTGTCACCTCAATTCTTTCTATCACATACGGAATTCCGCTTAGGAACACGTCACCATAACCCATAGAGTTACCATTTATGGCGTTGGTTCCATTAATACACACTGTTGCTTTTATTTGAGGCAGATAAGTAGCCATAGCCAGTCCAATCTCGGCTCCTTTGCACACAGCCACTACTCCAACACCATCTCCTGCCACCTGGAAGAAACAAAACTGTTATACATGCATGAAAGTTATTTTCAGTTTAGGAATCTCTTTAAACTAGAAGTATTAGTGTTGAATGCTGATATTAAATTACCTATTATATATGTAACTGAATGTGCAAAAGCTCAAGACATGCTTTCACCAGCATGGTATCTCAATATGATAACCATATACTATAATTTACAATTGGGAAAAAAAAAGACATCAAATTAGAGAAATCCAAAAGACAGACAAACTTTTGGCTCCACGATCCACCCACCAACCCCCTGTTTAGGAGTTAAGGGCCACTGTGTCAAATTTGTCTGTATGGCGTTTTGTTTAACTAAACATTATAGTGGGCAAAAAGTTATGAGAAAGCAAAAAATAAGACACAACTTTTTACATTTTACAACTTTTACAAGCATTTACAGCCTTATTAAATTGCAATTTGGCCAATTGAAAAGGGCTCTATATAAGCACATAGCATATTTTTTTTACAGAAGTTTTTAGTTAGTGAACTTCTATCCAAAAGCAAGGTCTTCACCAACTAAAAACTTCTGTAAAAATATATACTCTGTGCTTATATAGAGCCCTATTCAATTGGCCAATAAGCAATTTAATAAGGCTGTATGTCTTTCTTGCAGGCTTACATTTAGTTAGTTTTTTTGCCTGCTTCCTCCTATTATTTCCGGAGGGGAGTATGACCTTTTAAACTAACTAGCTTCCCATTAATGCTGTTGGGAGCACTGGCAATAGTTACTGCCATATTACAACTGTGCAAATATAAACTTCCTCTATATTTTAAGTCTCCTCCCATCACAGGAAGTTGATTTACTGAAAGCAAAATAGCCGATTACACAGCAGAACACATTAATTAATCAATACATTCTAAAAACAGGTTACACATTTCCATCAAAAGAGTATTTTTTAAGAATATGACCACAGTTGTCCTTTAACATATGTTGATTGGCAGAGTAAAAACAGACATTTTATTAGAGCTTGAAGCCAATGGTTTGCCAGGTTATCAGCTTCTTCTGAGTATGTTTTAACAACAAATCTTTCTCCAAGTTAAAATAACCCTTTTGAGAAGAATATAAAGTTACTGATAAGTAGCACAGACTTATCTAGGCTTCACTTGTGGTTTCTTACCAAATATTAAAAGTATATTTTAAGCAGCATAAGAAAAAATTATTCTATTTCTTAAAATTACTTTTGGGTTTCTCAGTAAAAACTGAGCAGCTTCTTCAAAATATGTCAAATCCACATGTTGTAGGGAATTTGGCAGATCCTCATAAGCAAAGTAAGCCAGGGCAAGAGATGCAAACCCACGACTGGCCAGGAGGCTGCTTCTAAACTCCAGTAGGCCTCCAACACCACCAAACATGTCAATGACCCCTGGGAAGGGACCTTCACCTGAAAAAAACATTATATGTTATCCTTCTCTATGCAAAGCAAGTCTACTTTATAAAAAAATAATTAGGTAAAACATGTTGAAGTATATAACATTAGTATGCAAGTTATATTTATTATATAATTATACAATAAGAAAATGGATAAAAAATAAACAATTAAAACGTAGTTTTTATTATTTTAGCATAACATTTTAGCTTAGCATGGAGTCTGCCCGTTTACATATTCTTTACCTATTGAAGGCCAATTTAGTTTGTGAAAGTTCGGCATTTTAAGCTTAAATTATCGTACAGGACATCACTATCTCAAATTCTCTGTATCTAGGGCTATTAATAATACTCACAGTAAGGGGCTGGTACACAAGAAGAACATTTATCCAGGGTCGAGACACATTATTATGACCTACTTTTGACATCAGCAGTGCGTAGCCAATGAAATATGACACACGTTGTGAGCTGGCTTGGTGGGTATATAAGGTGACATGTAGGAATTCTGGAAACATATTAACCATCGCTGTCACAGGTAAAATGTGCACTTTATCCGACTTTAAAAAGGAGATGATTATTGGCTTACAGGCCAAGGGTGATAGTTTGGGAACAGTTTGTGTGCTGCTTTGGCTAAAGTGTACCATGACTGGGCAAACGGCACCATTACGAATAAATAGCATGGCAACTGTGGAGGACCATGTGCCATTGGTGTCAGAAGTGAACGTCGGCTGCGAAGGTGTGTGAGGGCTAACCGACGCGCTACAGTTGAACAACTCCCCTTCCAAACGAACGTATGGTTCCTCCACCACGCACTCTTCAGCATCTGTCTGATGTATTGCAGTCTGCATGTCTTCAGATACTCTTACAAACTTTCCAGCATCTTAATGACTCACTAACCACGCCAGCTAGCTGCTGTCAGTGCTGCACACAGCGTTTTATCGGGATATACGGTCATAATAATGTGACTCGACTGTGTATATACAGCACAGACTTTAACAGGATATGTCTCGGTGACATGGACAAAAATTGTTTTATAAGAAAATCTTAGTTCGGTTGAGGGTAACAAAGCACTTTGAGCCTCTTTTCTTCCCTTCTCATTTTACACTAATACTTTTAGTTTACGTAATTATTGTCTCACATCACCCCATCACAGTTTATGTACATTTTCAGATTTATTTTATAACTAAACAAAAAAATACTATTTGCAAAAATAGGCTTATTATAAGACTTTTCTCCATATCTGCCACAGGTAATACAGAATATGTTGCAAATACCACTGGTCCTCATCCCATCAACTCAGCAGAAATGCCATTTTGCCTGTTATATACCCTCAGGACCGAAGCAGTCACTTCTGCAAATACCACTGGTCCTCATCCCATCCGCTCAGCAGAAATGCCATTTTGCCTGTTATATACCCTCAGGTTCGAAGCAGTCACTTCTGCAAATACCACTGGGCCTCATCCCATCCACTCGGCAGAATCTCACTCTCCAACTACCATTTGCAAGTTTCATTTTATTTTCCTCTAGACCTGGACTCTCACTCGCCACCACTCTTCTGTTTCTGAACTCATGTAATATTCCCTCCCAGCTACCCTGTCCACTCTCCCCTACCTAGGATTTGTTTCAATTTATAGTGCAGGTTTAGTACTATCACCTCCATTTCTCCGAGAGGATGCATTCTTAACCGTAATCACTAATTAACCCTCTACTCTATTTTCAAATGCTTGCCAAACCATTGTTGCTTCCTTTATTTACGTCTCCTTTTGTTTCAATAATCCCTTTAAGTTTGCAAGTTTTTAATCTTGTATGGTGTTTTGAAAAAACACCATGGGCCTCATTCAATTGCGATTTGGCCAATTGAATAGGGCTCTAAATAAGCACATAACATATTTTTTTAAAGAAGTTTTTAGTTAGTAAACATCTATCCAAAAGCAAGGTTTTCACTAACTAAAAACTTCTTTAAAAAAAAATATGCTGTGTGCTTATTTAGAGCCCTATTCAATTGGCCAACTCGCAATTGAATGAGGGCCCATATATATAAGATTTAAAAAACAGGGCCCATACTATTTGGCACATGTTTAATATTGTATTTTCATTTGTTTTTTCTTTATACTTAACCTCTGTACAGCGCTATGGAATATGTTGGCAGGTCGCAGTGGTGAAAGCACCGAATCCTAACCACTGGTTTAGTCTGCTAATTAGTAACACAGCTTATTTCTGTGGTGACGAAACAATGTGCCTCAGTGTTGTGATGCGGTTAGATAATTTCCCCCATATTTATCAGGCACTTGAGCTGCAAATTAGTATATTGAGACACACAATGCCAAATACTGTATATCAGGAATTATATTAACACATTACTAATTACCGTATATACCTCGAGTATAAGCCGAGTTTTTCAGCCCTTTTTTTAAGGCTGAAAAGGGCCCCCTCGGCTTATACTCGAGTCCCCAGTGTCTCTCCACGCCCCCGTGTCTCTCTCCACCCCCCCGTGTCTCTCTCCACACCCCCCCCCCCCGTGTCTCTCTCCACACCCATCCTCATCCTCCCATCCTCAACCCCCCTCCTCATCCTAAACCCCTTTCCTGATCCTAAACCCCCTCCTCACTTTACCCCTCTAATTACCTCCCTTTCTCACTTACCTTCCATCAGCGGCTGCTCCTCCGCGCTCCTTCCGGCTGCGTCGGGACTCGGCATATGCTAATGACGTGACGTCACATGCGCGTCAGGTCATTAGCATTGGCCTGGTCCCGCCGCAGCCGGAAGAAGCACGGAGGAGCGGAGGAGCAGCTGCTTATGGGAGGTAAGAGATGGGAAAGGGAGAGGGGAAGGTAATTAGAGAGGTAAAGTGAGGAGGAGGGTTTAGGATGAGGAGGGAGGTTTAGGATGAGGAGGGAGGTTGAGGAGAGAGGATGAGGAGGGGGGTTGAGGATGAGGAGGGGGTTGAGGAGAGAGGTTGAGGAGTTGAGGTTGAGGAGAGAGGATGATGAGGGGGGAGTTGAGGAGGGAGGATGAGTAGGCAGAGGAAGCGGAAGAGACACAGGGGAGAGAGGGGCACAAGAAGGACACAGGGGACAGCACATTTCCCACCCTCGGCTTATTCTCGAGTCACTAAGTTTTCCCAGTATTTTGTTGTAAAATAGGTACCTCGGCTTATAGAGTATATACGGTACATATACTTTCCCCTCCCTGCCAAAATAACATCGCCATTCTATATCTGTAAAACTAAAATCAATAAAAAAAAATAGACTCTCTTACCTGGAGGCAGGAAGAGAGCTCCCCTTACACGCCCTTCTCTGACCTGGATTCTCCTCACCCCAGGAGCCACATACCATCGTTCTACTACTTGTGTGACATCAGGAGTATTTTTGGGACATGAATTCAGTTCTATGTATTGGTAAAGGTCAAAATGAACGTAGAAAGGGCTTCCCATCACATCCCGCTTTATCAATCTTAGATAAGGGGTGACTGGTTTTAGAGCCCAGATTAGCCCCATAGGATAAATTCCTTTATAATCTCCCCCAATGGCTGATGAGTGTTCCAGATCCACAACCCCCTCATTATCACTGTTGTAGAAAGCTCGGGAGGTGAACATATTCCCCTTCTCGTCTTTGACCCAAGCTCTAATAGTGATGATCTGTTGAGGTTGGAGGCCCCATGCGCGGATCTTCAATGGCTCATCTGCCAGGGCCACCTCTGGCGTTACTGTGAGATTGATCATATTAGAGGATCCAGAAGAGTGATCCATCGGTCTGGAAGAGATACCTAAATCTGCAAATATATGTATTAAAAAAAAAGCAAACTAGTAGGTTTCAAACTTTTGTTTTGTCTTAGTTACATCACTTTTTTATACTTAAGCTCTGTACAGCGCTACAGAAGATGTTGGTGCTTTATATAAAAAATAATAATAATAATACATAGAGCAAATATTGAAAATATGACACTTTGCAGCTGTCTCTTATCACGCCTTTACAGAATAAAACATTGTGTTCTATTAATAAAATAGACTTTTGGTAGGTCTTAAACCCAGTTCTGCTCTGTGCCAATCCAAGACCTTAATCACTGGGCTATGAGTGTACGTGTTTTGCATTAGGCAAAAAAAAAAAAAAAAAAAAAAAACAATATAAGTAACATAGAGCTAATATTAGAAACTAGCGTCTTGCCCGTCAAAAATTAAAGCAATAACATTTGAAGGGTTGCAATGCTGTTTGCCACACAATGCAAGGCTCTCCCCCCCTCTAACTTGCGGGCCTCGCGAAAAGCGCATTTGGCGCCTTGGTCCCCCCCCCCCTTATTTCCCTCCTCTATGTCTCTTTTCACCCTCTCCTGTGTCTTTCTCCTCTCTCTCCCTGATCAAGTCTTGCGTGGCTCCCATTGAGCGCCTAGCTATCCTTTTTTAGTCTTGCGTACCTCGGGCTAAGCGCCAATGGTTCTTTTTTCAAAGTCTTGCAGGGTTCGCGTTGAGCGGCTAAGTGTTACTGCCTTCGGCCTCATTTTGAGCCTTTTTTCAAACAATTACGGGTTTACAGACACCATTTTTCCCCCCCTCGCTTAGCCGATTTTTGATCTCCTAAAAACGGCAATTAAACCGAAAATTAGTTTGCAACCTCACTTACAGGCTCCCTGCCTCTCCCCCTGTGTGTGTGGTTGTAAGTATTTTTTAAAGTAGTTGTCATTTTTTTCCGACAGCTTCAGAGTTGCGGTGTTAAAAAAAAATAGCGGCAGTTAAAGTCGTATTTTCTCAAAGTGTTGCGTGCCTCGCGCTCATTGTGTGCTTGGCAAGGAGAGCCTTTGGCTTTGGCACTTACTGCCATCCGTTTTAAAAAAAAAAACAGGAGTTTGTCCTCTCAGGCAGTTAGTAGAAAGAGAACCTCATAAGCATGAGTTTCAGACACGGATACAACACACAGTGGTATGATTGGTGCATTTCTTGCAAATTTCAAGAAAATGTAAACATGTTTTATTAAAGTGCTTTTGCGCAAAATAAAATAATTTTGCATTGTTTATAATATGCTATTATTATCGACCGGTTTTTGAAGTTGCCTTTAACATACGGTATGTAATGTCCAAAAAATAAATGTAACTGAAAATTAAAGCTACTATAGCATCCTGTATTCATTGTACGCTCTATGGAAGAGCTTAACTTGATGTGCAAAAGTAAGTAAATTCAGACTTTAAATCTTTAAATTCTCCTCCTCTCCCTCCCCTGTGTCTCTCCCCCCCCCCCCCCCTCTGCCTCTTCCGCCCTTCTCTTGTATCTCTTTCCCCCCTGTCCTTCTCCCACCCTCATTGCGCATGTGCTGTGTAGTGCGCTATTGCGCATGTGCTGTGCTCTCTGCGCATGTGCGACTCATGCCGTGCATTTTGCGCCGCGCTATGCACATGCACCAGTATCAAAGCATGTAGCCTCCCACCACCAATGCGCATGCGCAGCGGGAGCATTACACACTCTGATAACTATTATATGTTTTCATATATATATATATATATATATATATATATATATATATATATATATATATATAAACATATATATATTATAGTAAATAACATTTGTGTTCACATTTGGACATCTGAAAATAAGATTAAAAACTTCTCTCATGCTTAGAAGCTCAAGAAAGTGTTATTACACTGCACCCTGTGAAGCAGGGCAGGGACTTGTAAATGAGACCACAAGGCATTTTCACTCTTTAATGCAATACCACTTTATAAATGGCTCCTTCAGAATACGCCTGCTATAACACAGCTTTGAAGCATAGCATAGGATGCATTATATGCTAGTTAGGAAACCTACCCATAGACAATAACCGTTTCGATCTTAAATTGTATATCATCAGTGTGGGGTAGGTAGCACCCCACAGAATCTACTACATCCAGTCCCATGCTGATGAGAGGCAGGCACCCTGAAACAGCTGTCTATGGGTAGATTTCCTGGCTTGTGCATAATCCATCCTGGGCTATGCTTAAAGTTGTGTATGATTAAAGGAAGACATGTTTAACATGGCATTGGATAAGAGCGGAGCCTTTGTGGGCTCATCCCTACGTCCCTGCACGCCTTGCGCATCATACCTACAACCCGAGGAACTACACATCATCACAAAACTAAAATACACAATTCAAAATGCGAGACCCGTAGCACTTTAAAAAAAATCGTCTATAAAAATTACGGCCTGTAACACTAAGAAAAGAAAACAGCCACCGAGGAAAAAAAATACTAACTTAACAGCTGCAACACACAGCAAAAAAAAAAGACACAAAATACAAAATAAAATAAAAAATGTAAAAAAAAAAAAAACATACACACACAGCCAAGGGGGACAGCCAGGATGTCTGGGAATGAGGTTACACGCCAAATGAAATACCATTTAAAGATTGTCAACACTCGAAAATCTCCTAAGCGAGAGAAAAAATGGCTACGCGACCTCTAAGCGAGCAAGACTGCCAAGCACATACGCCTTTTACACACTATTAGGAAGGACGCTAAATACTCAACACCCTCCTAACACACACACACAATCGCTCAAACCTAATAACTTTAAACGGTTTAACATTGTGCACGCAGCCTATTTACACTACACACTGCACACATTGCTGACACTTACACTCGCCAACAGTGCAAATCTACAATGTATGCAGCAGGAACATCAAAACGGATTGTTAGCTCTTCAGCATATTGCTTACTGCATATATTAATTACAAATAGGTAAAGTATATTACTCTACAAAGTTAATTAACAAATACATAGAGCAACAAATACATAGAGCAAATATTGAAAATATGACACTTTGCAGCTGTCTCTTATCACGCCTTTACAGAATAACACATTGTGTTCTATTAATAAAATAGACTTTTGGTAGGTCTTAAACCCAGTTCTGCTCTGTGCCAATCCAAGACCTTAATCACTGGGCTATGAGTGTACGTGTTTTGCAGTAGGCAAAAAAAAAAAAAAAAAAAAAAAAAACAATATAAGTAACATAGAGCTAATATTAGAAACTAGCTTCTTGCCCTTCAAAAATTAAAGCAATAACATTTGAAGGGTTGCAATGCTGTTTGCCACACAATGCAAGGCTCTCCCCCCCTCTAACTTGCAGGCCTCGCGAAGTGCGCATATGGCGCCTTGGTCCCCCCCCCATGTCTCTTTTCACCCTCTCCTGTGTCTTTCTCCTCTCTCTCCCTGATCAAGTCTTGCGTGGCTCCCTTTAAGCGCCTAGCTATCCTTTTTTAGTCTTGCGTACCTCGGGCTAAGCGTCGTTGGTTCTTTTTTCAAAGTCTTGCGGGGTTCGCGATGAGCGGCTAAGTGTTACTGCCTTCGGCCTCATTTTGAGCCTTTTTTCAAACAATTACGGGTTTAAAGGAAGACATGTTTAACATGGCATTGGATAAGAGCGGAGCCTTTGTGGGCTCATCCCTACGTCCCTGCACGCCTTGCGCATCATACCTACAACCCGAGGAACTACACATCATCACAAAACTAAAATACACAATTCAAAATGCGAGACCCGTAGCACTTTAAAAAAAATCGTCTATAAAAATTACGGCCTGTAACACTAAGAAAAGAAAACAGCCACCGAGGAAAAAAAATACTAACTTAACAGCTGCAACACACATACAAAATAAAAAATGTAAAAAAAAAAAAAACATACACACACAGCCAAGGGGGACAGCCAGGATGTCTGGGAATGAGGTTACACGCCAAATGAAATACCATTTAAAGATTGTCAACACTCGAAAATCTCCTAAGCGAGAGAAAAAATGGCTACGCGACCTCTAAGCGAGCAAGACTGCCAAGCACATACGCCTTTTACACACTATTAGGAAGGACGCTAAATACTCAACACCCTCCTAACACACACACACAATCGCTCAAACCTAATAACTTTAAACGGTTTAACATTGTGCACGCAGCCTATTTACACTACACACTGCACACATTGCTGACACTTACACTCGCCAACAGTGCAAATCTACAATGTATGCAGCAGGAACATCAAAACGGATTGTTAGCTCTTCAGCATATTGCTTACTGCATATATTAATTACAAATAGGTAAAGTATATTACTCTACAAAGTTAATTAACAAATACATACACATAAAACATTTTTAAAAACACAATAAACGCTAAAGGCGCTCAGCACGCGCCTCACAAGGAGCGCCAATGGTGTTTACACGACCACAACTACACCAGGGGAGAGGCTCACAGTGCAAGCCAAAAGGCCATCAGCGCAAAACTTGCAATGAGTGCCAAAGGAGCTCTCTTCACCAAACATACACAAACCAAGAGGCTTGCAATGAGCGCCGAAGGTACTCACACAACCAAAATACTTACTTTGTGTACCAAACAGCATTACCTGCCTTACAATTCTATTGCCGTCATATCACATGTTATAATTGTCAAACTGCATATTATAATTTTGTAGTCACGCTTGCGAGGTTAGCCGTTTGCGGCCCAGAGGGCTGCAACTGCTAGTCTTGAAAAGGGAGGCGAGCCATTGAGGCATTGAAGCCTTCCGAAAATCGCAGGACTTAGACAATGAGCGCCGAAGACATTGAAGCAGGAGAGACTTAGGCTGAAATGAGCACTTAAGCAGCCGAAGCCGCTCATTGCAGCGTGCGGCGAGAAAAATACGACCTTGGAAAAATACGAATTCAACAGCCGACCCGCGGAAATCGAAAAACAAGAAAAATAATAACAAGCGAGAAAAGAATGGTGGACGAAAAACGTAAAAAATTCTGAAACTGGATGAAAACGAAGCTGAGCAAAGCCAGGCACGCGGGACTTTGAAAATAAAACAAACGGCAGTCAGCGCGCGCCACACAAATAGTCAGCAGACACACAGAAGAGAAACACACAGGTAAGGGACAGGGTGAGAGGCTGGAAAGAGATACGTGACATTCCCAAGCACAAAACTTGCAGGTTAATGAATGCTGCAATGAGCGGCCCGTACAGTAGGCTGGGCTCGCGATGAGCGCCGAAGGTGGTCAGAGAAGCAAAAGCCTCATATTGTGTGGCAAACAGCATATACATATACACATACATATATACACACACATTGTTTGCTGCTGCACTTTTCTGGGCTACTTAACACTAACTTTATTATTTATATATCCATTAGGCTCCAGTCTTGTCTCTTCCAAATCTTATTTACTCATTTAGTTGTTTTTTCTTCTTCTCTCCCTATATTAAGTCTCAGCTGAATCTGTTTTACTTTTTATTGTGTCTTCAAACATTGGCTTTTAAAGTTCTGTCCTAGCTGCCATCTTTAGTTTGCCTTTCTAGACTTGGGTCTTGTTGGGCATAAATACATCACTAGTGACAAAGACACATTTAGCACTTTTTGAACAATACTTCGTTTTTAAATCTTGGAACTTTTTTTTTTACACCGATTGGGGGGGAAAAGAAACAATCGTGCTGCACTTTCTGTGAGACTTTGGGAAAATATTTACACTTTATATTAACTTTTAAAACCATATTGGTAAAGTTTCTTTGGACCTATCCTTTTATGGTAGCTCAGCACAAGGCAGCAGCAGTGGCGTTGAGCATCCGCTAGATGGCATTGCCGATATTCCGGTGCCATATCATAGAGTTAGTGTTAGGGTGAGGTTTAGGGTGAGGGTTAGGCTAACATTATAAGCTTATAACTTCTCTAACATATTCGGAAGCTTCAAAATTTCGGCAGCGCCATCTATCGCTTGGAGGCCGCACTGCAGCAGCGGACCTGTCCCGACACCACAACAGAGTAGATCCATTTCTTCTCATAAAATATTAAGCCAGATTAATTTTTAAGCTCATTACTGCCTTACATTGCTAGGGAACTTGTTGGTGGTGTATAAATAAATGTAAGTTAGGGCCTTTCCCCTTTTTAAATGCACTATAAATTTGTCAGCAGTGGTGGGCACAAACCTCTAGATGGCGCTGCAAATTTTCAGTTCTGATAGGGTGAGGGTTAGGGTTAGGGTTAGTTCAACACAGTTAGTTAGACACAGGGGAGGGAGGGGGGAATAGATATAGGTGAGGGAGAGGAAGAGAGGGAAATAGACATAGGGGAGGGAGAAAGGGGAACAGGGGAGGGAGAGGAGGAGAAACAGGGGAAGGAGAGACAAGGGGAGGGAAATAGACACAAGTGAGGGAGAGGGAAATAGACACAAGTGAGGGAGAGGGAAATAGACACAGGGAAGGGAGCGGGGGGAAATAGACACAGGGGAGGGAGGGGGAGGAAATAGACACAGGGGAGGGAGGGAGGGAGGAAATAGACACAGGGGAGGGAGGGAGGAAATAGACACAGGGGAGGGAGGGAGGGAGGAAATAGACACAGGGGAGGGAGGGAGGGAGGAAATAGACACAGGGGAGGGAGGGAGGGAGGGAGGAAATAGACACAGGGGAGGGAGGGAGGAAATAGACATAGGGGAGGGAGGGAGGAAATAGACACAGGGGAGGGAGGGAGGAAATAGACACAGGGGAGGGAGGGAGGAAATAGACACAGGGGAGGGAGGGAGGGAGGAAATAGACACAGGGGAGGGAGGGAGGAAATAGACACAGGGGAGGGAGGGAGGGAGGAAATAGACACAGGGGAGGGAGGGAGGGAGGAAATAGACACAGGGGAGGGAGGGAGGGAGGGAGGGAGGGAGGAAATAGACACAGGGGAGGGAGGGAGGAAATAGACATAGGGGAGGGAGGGAGGAAATAGACACAGGGGAGGGAGGGAGGAAATAGACACAGGGGAGGGAGGAAATAGACACAGGGGAGGGAGGAAATAGACACAGGGGAGGGAGGGAGGGAGGGAGGAAATAGACACAGGGGAGGGAGGGGGGGAGGAAATAGACACAGGGGAGGGAGGGGGGGAGGAAATAGACACAGGGGAGGGAGGGGGGGGGGGAATAGACACAGGGAGGGGGGGGGTTGAGGGGGGGGAGAGCCTTGTAATGTGTGCCAAACAACATTGCAAGGCTTCACATTTTCTTGCTGTTATTTTTGACGGGCAGGTCGCTAGTTATCAGAACAATATAACCCTTTAAACTTTGCTTGTCCTCTCAAAGGGACACAGCAGACGTTCCAAAAATGATGTAATTAAAAAATAAGTAGCAGTGAAAAGCTTATCATCTGCCACTACCCTAACCCCCTTATTTCATGGAAGCTGCTCGAACAAGGCATTAATTGTTTGCATTAAAGAATAACTTGCATATAAAGGTTTTACATTATAAAACATTCACCTTTTAAAATAAGCAATATCTTTACAATATAAACCCTTGTGTTTTCCTGTTTTATGCTACCACACGTGCACGTGCATCTGTTATGTGCACGCACGCATGCTGCGCTGCTCCGATGAAGAAGTCTCCTTGTGGCCGGTAAGTGGTTAGGGGTTTGCATGGTTAGGGTTATGGGCTTAGGGACTTAGTTTTAGGGGGTTAGGGTTAGGCTAAGAGGGTTAGGGCCACCAAGGGATGTAAGGGGTTAGGGGCTTAGGGTTAGGGCTGAGAAGTGGTGTAGGGGGTTGGAATTAGGGTTAGGGCCGGCAAGGGGTGTAACGCATTAGGGTTAGGGCCGGCAAGGGGTGTAGGGGGTTAGATTTAGGAGGTTAGGTTTAGGGTTAGGACCGGTAATTCGTGTAGGGGGTTAGTGTTAGGGCCGGCAAGGGGTGTAGGGGGGTTAGGTCCAGCAAGGGGTGTACTGGGTTAGGGGCTTAGGGAGTACATTGGGACGTGGGACGTGAGCGCACCCGGCAACAGGAGGCTTCCAGTGTTGTGCACTTACGCGCATGTGTGGTAGCATAAAACAGGAAAGGTCATAAACCCTTAAAAGGGATATGAAAGGTTCCTGGATTTTAGTAGGTATATAATATCCTTGCGTAACTTTATTTTATTATATGGTGCTTATACGCTCTGTATTTACTGCCTAAGATCAAACAAACAAACTGCCCACTGCAGTGTATGCAGACACAGACTCTGTAGGGCTGTAAGTGCAGTGTAATGTCCTAGCCAATCACATCTCAACAGCACTTTGCAAAATGTTGCTGAGAGATGGTCATTGATTGGTTAGTACGAGACATAGCGCAGCAAGTACAGGAGAGCCTGTGTCTGCATACACTGCAAAGGACAGACCCATACAGGGACTATTTGTATTTAGGCAGTAAAAACAGAGCTTATCAGCACTTCCTAATAAAATTAAGTATATAAAAGTAAATAGATATACTATTATATACCTAGTAATATCCAGGAACTTTCTATATCCATTTAAGAGCAGGGTATCAACTCCCTGCATTAACATGTTTTATGTGTAATATACTCACGGTATGCCCCTTTTAAACAACGCTATGTAAAATACTGGCACATATATATATACATATATATATATATATATATATATATGTTACTATTATTATTAATACTATTACTACTACTAATAATAATAATAATAATAATAATAATAATAATAATATAGTACACCTTAAGGGTCTGTTCTTCCTCTCCATAGCAAGGAACAGAGAAATCCCAGAAACAAGAAACACTTTCTCCTAGCAGGGACCGGCTCGCCCTCCCTGGCAGACATTTGGCTACTTCTGCAGTTAGCTGTGTATATTTGGGGTCCTTACTGCTTCCTATCAGCCCCCCTCCCCCTCTCTTACCAAACGAGTCCTCTTGAAGACTGTACAGAGTGTGCCCCAGGACAGGGGGTGTACAATCCTTCACAGGCTCTGGAGGGCAATGTATTAGTCCATGTTAATAAGCAACTGCACTAATGGCCTAGATGGATACTGGTTGGTTGTAACTTCCGCCTGCCTCACAATGATTTGCTGAGCTGTGATACAGCCCACTCACAATACTACACCCATTAACAACCGAGATCGCCATGCAGTGCTGTGTATGTTATGGGACAGGGCTAGGAGAAGGGATCCGGATCTGATCCATGCGGGAAAGGATGGACCGAGAATCAAGGATTGCTTTACGCATTTTTGTGCCAACTACAACAGTTCTTACAGTAGTATTATCACTACCTTATATGTATATATATATATATATATATATATATATATATATATATATATATATACATATATAAATATATAGAAAATGAATAATACATTAATAAGTCCATTTGCATGTCTATAAGGTGGGGACATGCAAATGAGAATACAATGTACCTCACTCTTTTAATCCAAAAATATCAACTTTATTTAGTCCCTTTAATTACGGGTACAGAATAATGGGCAAATACGTCAATAAATCAGACCTAATGGATCTGATGTTTGTGACTCAAAGTACTTCAAGAGATTGGGGAGGGTTTAACTGAATAGGAACATTTGGGGTGATTGTTTTGGTCGCCTAAGGTACAGATAAGCAGACTGTGATTCTAATTAACACATCAAAGTGGAAAATTTGAATTCAGGAACTGCTTGTTTCCATACAATGGTTGCACAAATAATAGTGAATTTCTCAGGAATGGCCCATTATAGAACAATGTTGTTCAAGTTTTCCATTCTCTTTCAGAATAACTGGTAGTAAAGTAGCTGTGCCCAGCACTATTTTACTATGTAAAGCTTATCCTCTGACATTACCCTCAATCTAACACAAACCTAACCCTAATCCAAAGAACAAATTAAGAAAATCTTGATGAGCAACCTTCCCACCACCTACTGGCTGCTGCATGACACTGCTGGTGGGGGGGAAACAGGAAAGGTCCAAAAACACAAAATACTATTTGATTTTGGGATGACAGGGTATCTTTGATTTCATGTACAGAATATGGATGACTATATTTATGAGCCAGAAATAATAGAACAGCGGTGTAAATAAGGTCTAGGCTTGCATATGTCAATAATTACATTGCATGGTTACATAGTAATTGAAGTTGAAAAAAGACTTTCAGTCCAACAAGTTCAACCTTTTAAGATCTCCTCTGATCTGCAATATGCGGATTAGTTATTAATTAATTAGTTTTTAATTAATTATTAATAGTATAGTATTTGAGGATGAATAAAGAGTTAGTCCATCAAGTTCAACCTTTTTAGATCTCTCTTGAATATTTGAACTATTTGTTATTAATTGTTAATTGAAACTTTGCCAATTGTCTCATAAGGGGAAAAAAAGCAAAATTCCTTCCTGACCCCAGAAACTGGCAATCAAATTTATCCCTGGATCAATATTCCTTCTCTAGTTATCTAGGATAGCCTTGAATGACCTATTTATTCAAAAATAAATCGAATCCCTTTTTGAAGTTATCTATCGAATTCGCTGTCACCACCTCCTTTGGTAGAGAATTCCACAGTTTAACCACCGTAACTGTGAAGAACCCTTTTCTTTGTTTAAGGTGAAATCTTTTTACTTCTAACCTCAAGGGATGTCCTCTTGTCAGTTGAAAATGTCTTGCTACAAAAAGTTCACTTGACAAAGCCTTATATTGGCCCTGAATGTATTTAAATAAGGTAATCATATCTCCTCTTAGACGCCTTTTTTCTAGCGAAAATAAGTTTAATTCGGGTTAGTCTTTCTTCATAACTCAGCCCCTCCATTCCCCTTATTAGTTTTGTAGCCCTTCTCTGTACTTTTTCCAGCTTTAAAATGTCCTTTTTATTAAGTGGTGCCAAAAATGTTACTCCATATTCCAAATGAGGGAGTACTAGAGATTTGTATAGTGGCAGAATTATGTTTGCTTCCCTTGCTTCTATACCCTTCTTAATACATGCTAATATTTTACTTGCCTTTGCAGCTGCTGCTTGGCATTGAGCACTGTTACCTAGGTGGTTGTCCACTAGTATTCCCAAATCCCTTTCAATATCTGATACCCCTAGATTTGCTCCATTAAGATTATAGATTGCATGGATATTTTTTCTTCCTAAATGCATAACCTTAAATTTATTTGTATTAAATCTTATCTCCCATTTAGCCGCCCATTTCTCTAATTTATGCAAATCCCTTTGTAGGGAAAGTACATCATTATCTGATTTAATTACCTTGCACAACTTAGTGTCATCAGCAAAAATGGAGACACTACGTTCTAATCCTACTTCTACGTCATTAATAAATATGTTAAAACAGAGACGAACTAATACTGAACCTTGAGGAACCCCACTTACCACATTAGTCCAATTGGTGTATGTTCCATTTACAACAACCCTTTGCTTCCTGTCTTTTAGACAGCTCTCAATCCATGAGCAGATATTAACTGCAATCCTGTATCCCTTAGTTTGCTCAAAAGTCTCCCATGTGGCACTGTATCAAAAGCCTTTGCAAAATCCAAAAAGACTACATCCACTGATTTGCCCTGATCCAAGTTCCTTCTAACCTCCTCATAGAAACTAATTAGATTGGTCTGACATGACCTATCCTTCATAAATTCATGTTGACTGCTACCTATGATCTTGTTCAAATAGACATATTCTTGTATTCTGTCCCTTATTAACCCTTCTAAAATCTTCCCAACTACAGATGTGAGGCTCACTGGTCTATAATTACCTGGATTTGCTCTTGCTCCCTTCTTAAATATAGGTATCCCCTCTGCTTTTCTCCAGTCATCTGGTAGAGACCCTGTAGTGAGCGAGTCTTGAAAGATTAGATTTGGCCATTACAGAACCCAGTTCCCTCAGTACCCTTGGATGTATTCCATCAGGACCTGGGGCTTTATTAACATTTATTTTCTCCAACCTCTTTTGGATTACTTCCTGCGTTAACCAATTATTTAGTAAAGGTAGTGTAGCCCCATTATGTTGCGGTGTCCCAACCACTGGCACCTCCCTTGTGTATACCGAAGAAAATAACCCTTTTTAGCTCATCTGCCTTTTCCTGGTCACTAATTATCAGATGGCCTGTGTCACATTGTAATGTTCCTATAGCTTCCTTCCTCACCTTCTTCCCATTAATATATTTAAAAAATATTTTAGGGTTAGTCTTACTTTCCATTGCAACTGACTTCTCATTTTCTATTTTAGCCAGTCTAATAGCCCTTTTGCAAGCCTTGTTGATTTCCTTATAGTCACATAAAGCTACCTCTGTTCCCTTCTTCTTGTATAATTTAAATGCATGTTTCTTTTTCCTCATCATGATCTTTAAGTCATTGTTAAGCCACATGGGATGTGATTTACTCCTATTTATTTTATTTCCACATGGTACATGCTGATGAGTATGTTTATTTAGTAAGGATTTGAATGTTGTCCATTTATTTTCAGTATTCTTCCCTGTAAGTACTTTGTCCCAGTCTATATGTTGTATTGCTGCCCGTAGCCCATTAAAGTTAGCCCTTTTAAAATTTAGAGTTTTTGTTGGCCCCTAAGAACTCTGCTTTTTGTATTAAACCTCAAATGAGACTGTGTTGTGATCACTGTTCCCCAAGGGTTCCCCTATTTTTACATTTGATATTATATCAATACTAGCGAACTGTCCGTCAAAAAATGACGGCAATGAAATTGTAAGTGAGCTAATGCTGTTTGGTGTCTAATAATCAAATAAATAATACATTAATAAATTAATATACTTGACGTATTTTGAAGTAATATATACAGGAAGCATTCCGTTGAAGAGCTGACAATCTGTTTTGATGTTGCTGGAGCATTAGTGGTGTGGAGCTGCTGTGTAAGCGTGATGAATGTGTGCAGTGTAATAGTGTGCGTGCGCGAGGCAAATCCATTAGCGTAGCTGTGTACTTGCGCATTGTATGAGTTATTGTTCTAAAATGGCGGCTAATGTGTGGTTATGCGTCTGTAGTGGAATATCCGTAGGTGTTTTGTGGTGTTTTGCGTGTTTAGAGTGCTGTAGCCTCGTTTTCGTTTTGTTCGGCGGCCATTTTTTCTCTCGCTTAGATAATTGTGTAGTGTCTAAACTCTTTTATTTTGAGTTAAATTAAGGTGTAACTTCATTTTTTGAGGTCCTGGATGCCCCCTCTTGCTTTTTATGTATGTGTTGTGTGTATTTATTGTGTTTTTCATTTTTTCATGTCTGCGGGTTGCGGACGTTTTTTGCGAGGTCGTAATGGGTGGTAACGTGTCTCGTATGTTGTTTGCTCCTTGCCAGCAATTGCAACCCTTGCTTCACGAGGGCCGCGGCTCCCTACGCGAGCCCGCAAGCGTTAGCAACAACTTGAAGTGTATAAAGGATGCCCCCATATACTACACCTCTGGAATTAAATTGTACCTGCCAGCTTGGTTCTTCTATACCAGGGGGGACAGCCACACACAGGTCTAAGTTTGAGGATATCCCTGCTGCGTACAGGTGACACTATCATCCTGACTGACTCAACTGTGCACAGAAAGGAAATCCGCAAAGAGGGTCGTAGGCACTGGGGGTTGATGGGTGAGATCCCAGATTAAATTAATAGGGACGCAAAAAAATAGCATAATTAAACATAATCATACATTACCAGATTTGGCCACTAGAGGATACTAAGGGGCAGTAAGTCTTTTCCATGAATGCTTTGACCCACACATATATATATATATATAGATGTATAAATATATATATATATATATATATATATATATATATAGATAAATAATAAGAGTTTTGCAGTATATAGTGATACCTTTTTTATTGGACACACATAATCATAAATAAATGACAAGCAGCATATAGACATACCTTAAATTATATATATATACTAGCGACTTGCCCGTCAAAAAATGACGGCAATGAGATGTGTATGTTTGGAAAGTTGTTTAGTTATTAATATACATATGGAATTGTAAGGTAGCTAATGTTGTTTTGTGTGTACTACTGAAATATATAATAAAAATTAAGAAATGAATATACTTTACCTATTTTGAAGCATTGTGTTGAAGAGCTGTGAACCTTGTTTGATGTTGCTGCAGCATTAGTGGTGTGGAGGTGCTGTGTAAGCGTGATGAACGTGTGCAGTGTAATAGTGTGCGTGCGCGAGCCGAAACGGTTAGCGTAGTTGGGTACTTCCGCATAAGCGTAAAAATTGCGGGTAATGTGTGGTATGCATCTTAGCGGATTATCCGTAGTTTGCTTGTGGTGTTTTGCGAGTTTCTTGTGGTGTTTTCCGTGGTTAGAGTGCTGTAGCCTCGTTTTGTTCGGCCGCCATTTTTTCTCTCGCTTAGTTAAGTGAAGGTGTAAGTAGTTTTTTTGAGGTCCTGGATGCTTCCTCTTGCTGTAGGTAAGGTTGTATGTATGTGATGTGTGACTTTAGTGTGTTTTGGCTTTTTTCCTGTCCGCGGGTTGCGTCCGATTTTTGCGATGTCGTAATGTGTGGTAACGTGTCTCGTATGGTGTTTTGCAAGTTGCTTTTGGAGTTTAGCGTGTTTAGCCTCGTTTTCGTTTTGTTCGGCGGCCATTTTTTCTCTCGCTTAGACAATTTTTTAGTGTCTAAACTCTTTTATTTTGAGTTAAATGAAGGTGTAACTTGGTTTTTTGAGGTCGTGGATGCTCCCTCTTGCTGTCGGTAATCTTTTTATGTATGTGCTGTGTGTATTTATTGTGTTTGGCTTTTTTTCATGTTCGCGAGTTGCGGACGGTTTTTGCGAGGTCGTAATGAGTGTTTACGTGTGTCGTATGTTATTTGAGCTGCGCAGTAAAGTTTGCGAGGGTCGGAGTTGGTGTGTCGTGTTGTTTGCGTTATAAGGTAAAGTTTGCGAGGGTCGCAGTTGCTGGCAAGGAGCGCCTTTGGCGCTCCATGCCAGCAACTATGGCCCTCGCCAGCAGCCCTGCTATGCAAGGGGCGCGGCTCGCGCTCCATGCCAGCAACCGAGGCCCTCGCTTCGCAAGGGCCTCGTCGCTCCATCCCAGCAACTGAGGCCCTTGCCCGCAGCTACGCGAGCCCGCTAGCGTTAGCAACAACTTGTACGCTCACAACTATATATGTGACTAGCGACTTGCCCGTCAAAAAATGACGGCAATGAGATGTGTATGTTTGTGAAGTTGTTTAGTTATTAATATACATATTGAATTGTAAGGTAGGTAATGTTGTTTTGTGTGTACTACTAAAATATATAATCCAAATGAATAAATGAATATACTTGACCTATTTGTATGCATTGTGTTGAAGATCTGTGAACCTTGTTTGATGTTGCTGCAGCATTAGTGGTGTGGAGCTGCTGTATAAGCATGCTGAATGTGTGCAGTGTAACACTGTGCGTGCGCGAGACCAAACCGTTAGCGTAGTCGTGTACTTCCGCATTGGTGTAAAATGGCGAGTAATGTGTGGTATAGGTCTGTATCGGAATATCCGTAGGTGTTTTGTGGTGTTTTGCGAGTTTAGAGTGCTGTAGCCTCGTTTTCGTTTTGTTCGGCGGCCATTTTTTCTGTCGCTTAGATTTTTTTTTAGTCTCTAAACTGTTTTATTTCGAGTAAAATCGAGGTGTAAGTTGCATTTTTGAGGTCCTGGGTGCTCCCTCTTGGTGTAGGTAAGTTTTTTATGTATGTGCTGTGTGTATGTATTGTGTTTTAAATGTTTGTATGTCGGCGTGTTGCGTCCGATGTTTGCGAGGTCGTAATGTGTGGTAACGTGTTTCGTACGTTGTTTGCGTGCCTCGTAAAATTTAGCGAGTGTCGTAATTTGTGTGTCGTGTTTTTTGAGTAGCGACGTGAATTTTGCGAGGGTTTGAGGCCCTTGCCCAGTGACCTCGCCAGCAACTGAGTCCCTCGCTTCGCGAGGGGCCTCAGTTGCTGGCATGGAGCGCCTTCGGCGCTCCATGCCAGCAACTGAGGCCCTTGCCCAGTGACCTCGCCAGCAACTGAGGCCCTCGCTTCGCGAGGGGCCTCAGTTGCTGACATGGAGCGCCTTCGGCGCTCCATGCCAGCAACTGAGACCCGTGCCCAGTGACCTCGCCAGCAACTGAGGCCCTCGCTTCGCGAGGGGCCTCAGTTGCTGGCATGGAGCGCCTTCGGCGCTCCATGCCAGCAACTGAGGCCCTTGCCCAGTGACCTCGCTACGCGAGGGCCGCGGCTCGCTTCGCGAGCCACGGCCCTCGCTTCGCGAGGCCCGCGGCTCGCTACGCGAGGGCCGCGGGCTCGCTACACGAGCCCGCAAGCGTGAGCAACGACTCGTACGCTCACAACTATATATGTGATATATGTTTATATATATATATATATATATATATATATATATACATACATACATACAAACACACACATGTATATATGCAGTGGACCCTTGGTACTCAACTATTTTGGTATTCAATGCGTCTGATGAGCAAAAAATCTTGCAACAAAGCTTTCTTAGTACTCATTGGGCTTGCTAAAACCAATTTACATTACACTTTATGGAAGTTTGGTGCTCATTGTTATTGCCACTCAGCGCCTCCTGGAGCACCAAGGGGGGGGGGGGGGGGGTATAAATATATGCACACACATATAGAGTATTGCAGTATATAGTGATACCCTTTTTTTGGATGAATAGGTTCATAATAATAGCAATGAGCTTTTGAGAGATGTCTCTCTCATGTCTCACTTAGTAAGGAGAGGTTAATCTCTCCAAAGCCTGTCACTATTATTATTAATATATTCGTCCAATAAAAATAAAAATGGTATTACTATACTGCAATACTCTGATTACATTTTATATATATATATATATATATATATATATATAATCAATGAATGAATGAACATTCTCTCAGTGAGCTATCTGAAAATTCCCAATACCTATCACTCACATATGCCCTGTCACACTCACATATGCCCTCTCACACCCATATATACCCTATCACACTCATATATGATGTCTGTCAGTGTCCCAGTCACTCAGTGCTGTACATATACATCATACACCTATACATCGTACACTCTGACAGAGGTCACATTGACTCTCCTTGCTATCTGTCTCCCACTTTCAGTATCACCCCATGCCCTTGTGTCACATATCTCACCCTCCCCTAGAAGGAGGATCCTCACGTCCCGCTTCATGGCTCCGGTGCGGTCACGCGAACCGCCAGTGACAGAACTCTCTCCGCTTCCGGTTTCCCTTGGCCCGGGTGGGCGTCACTTTCGCTACCTGGTGTCAATCAGGAACTACTGCACGCTTTGGGGTTGCTATGGTAATGTGAAAGGGCGCATCTTATGCCACACATGGTGACTGTAGTGGTACGTCCTCGTTTGTCACACACACCCACGTGTTGCACGTACCTGGCCAGGCCCTCGCTACGCGTACGGGCCGTTGCTCACGCTTGCAGGCTCGCTACGCGAGCCCGCAAGCATGAGCAACGGCCCGTACGCTCACAACTATATATGTGATGACTTAGGGGTGGGATTGGAGTGTTGTGTCTCCATTTTCGCTGATGACACGAAGTTGTGCAAGGTAATTAAATCAGATAATGATGTGCTTTCCCTCCAAAGGGATTTACATAAAATTTAGGAATGGGCATCTAAATGGCAGATGAGGATTAATACGAATAAATGTAAAGTTATGCATCTGGAAAGGAAAAATAGCCATGCAATTCATAATCTGAATGGAGCAAATCCTGGTGTATCAGATATTGAAAGGGATTTGGGAGTGCTTGTGGACAACCACCTAGGTAACAGTGCTCAAAGCCAAGCAGCAGCTGCAAAGGCAAATAAAATATTAGCATGTATTAAGAAGTGTATAGAAGCCAGGGAAGCAAATATAAATCTGCCACTATACAAATCTTTAGTACGCTCTCATTTGGAATATGGAGTACATGTTTGGGCACAACTTCATAAAAAGGACATTTTAGAGATGGAAAAGGTACAGAGGAGGGCAACAAAACTAATAAGGGGAATGGAGGGTCTAAGTTATGAAGAAAGACTATACCTCTATACCTAGAAGACCAGTAGAAGCCTTGTTAGTACTTTCTACACAAGAGTCTAAACAACTCTTATTACATGATCTCCCCATTTTTTTAGCTATCAGATGCATTAGAGAAGCACAAGTAGATTTCATGGCAGGTAAGAACCAAAAGGTTCCCTTCAAGACTGCCAACGAAAAGTTTGGCTTATTTATTCCTCAGGATAGCTTTATCCATATCCCAGGCTTACTTAGTAATTGGTGGTACCATCTACCTCTGACTTCTTTTAGTCATGTTACTTTTTCCCCAACTAAATACTGTTAACATTTTACAAGTGATATTCTCTTTTAAAAAAAATGTAATTTAAAATAAAAAGTCTATAGATATTAGACTATGGTTTATATGTTCATAGACTACATTCCAATTGTGTATAGTGCATACTTCCCAACATTTCATATGGCCAAAGAGGGACACATATTGGTGACATATTGTGCACCATTATGTAGTTTTAAAACTATTCTGTCTGATGGGAAAATAATGTTTTATAGATACACAGTTATGTGCACTCTGCTCCACGCACATGTAGATTATGTAGAATTCACACCCAAGGCTTCTAACGTTTTCCTAGACTATAAGAGAAAACAACTGGAGAAACAAGAGAACATGGGGCATTTAGGGCTGGAAAACTGTGGTCTCTAAAATGTTGGACTTTTCTTCGAAAAAGGAATATTTGGGAGGCTAGAAGGAACTTTGTAGATTTCTCCTGAAACAAGGGAAAGTATAGTGCATTAGAATTATTAATTTTAGTTCATTCATCCAGTTGTGTCCAACTCTCCGCGTCACTGTGGACCGAAGCACGCCAGACATCTGTCAGCCACTGCCTCTCTGAAGCAATAAACATGAGCTTGTGGGAGCTCAATTACCTAATCTATCAATCTCCACCTCTGCTGTGCTTATACAGAAAGTTATCTTGGAAAAGATATTGGAGTGGGTTGCCAGTTCCTACTCTAGTAGACTGCAATTTGTATGACCCGTCTCGAAGGAACAGCCCACTATACCATATAGCGCATAGCTTCTCTGATGTACACAAGCCCCTTTACATGGACAAGATAGCAGGCCAGAACGGAGTGGATGATATTGAGCAAAAATAAAAAAAGTACTAGGTGGAGCATGAAGACCCTCAACAGTAATCATTTCATCCACAAAATTCTGGTCACTTTTTATGTTGTCCATTAGAAAAACTAATTTGGGACCATTACATTATGAAATCAATGGAGAGTCCTTAACAGGAAACTATTATCTTTGAACTTCATGTGTATTAGGGAAATGAGACAGACACCACAGCAGAGCAGACTCCTGAGAAATCAATAAAAGTGATGCCTGCAACTTTAATAGTTGCAACTGCTGAACCGCACGGTTCAAAATGCACAGTTAGAAGGATGTACCTGGAGGAGGAGGCTTTGTCTCACAGGGAGTGCTAAATTTTGAGACACAAAGATCTCCACAGGCTGAAAGTTTTTGTTGAACCATTTGTCGTGGGTTTTATCAATTAATATGGTAATAATATTAAGATCAATAACCTTTATTAATATAAATTAAAATGTTCATATTTTATATTTGCCAGTTTAGACTAAATTTTGAATTCTTACTACATAATATATACTAGCCTTGGCCTAAAAAAAAAAAAATAAAAAAAAAACTGTATTATGTGAAAAGATATTATATTTTAATATGACAAGATGGTATAAACAATTGTAACACACACATACATACATATATAAAATATATCTCAAGGTACAGCAATTATCAAGTATTAGGTATCACATTGTTCACATAATTAAGACATGCACAATATGCTTACTTATAATTAATATGGTAATTGTGACAGACAGTTTTGGTAGGTTTACAAATCTCTATTAAGATAGCATACCAATTTGATATTTTTGTTGTCTAAAAAGGTAGATATCCAATGCAATAGAAAAAACGGTTTCTCACTACAATTATGTAGAGTCAAAATATATTGGATTGCTATAAAAGCTGATATTTGTGATATTTATAAAATTAATTTGTAAATTATACGTGGACTTGTAATTTACAAATTATGAGCAGAAAAACAAGCTTCAGAAATGAAACCGGAGATGTTAACCCCAACTGAAATTTTTAGTTTATTCCAGAAGTTCAGAAAAAAAAAAAAAAAATTTTTTTTAAATCTTTGTCCTCAAGGAGCCACTCAATGTCAACATATGTTGTTAATCGTGGGACAGTCAGGATTTTGTTCGTAAACATACCCAAGACTTTAGTTTTTTTTAGGTATTTAGTGTAATTACAAAAATAGATTGTTTTAACATACAATGTTGTGTGCTTTGCCACCATGAAGACCACCTAATGAGATAAGTGGCCCTTTAATATTGGATATTGCTAAAACAGATTATTAAATGGGAATTTTATTAGGGACGAATGCATAATTAAACCAACCGACTTCTCTTGCTAGATCATTAATATGGTCATTTCTTACTAGTAGTTCCTGATAATTTCAAGGGTTCTCAACAAGTTGTATACTGGCAATATATCAAACACTGCATTGTATAGAACTTATTCATGGAAATCCTGCCATTCCCCCTATTATGCTTCTTCACAGTCTCAACATTTGACTAATTTATTTAAATTATATGACACTGAAGACCTTAACCACCAAATCATTTTATTGAGATGATATACCATGCTGTATGGATCCTGGTTTCAGTACTTTCTTGGCCTAGGAGTCCTTTAATACATTTATAAGTCCATTAATGATAAGTGAAAATTATTTCATAAGATCTTCTAATATCTCTTTGTTTAAAAAAAAATGTTTACGTAAGAAAGGATGTCTCAGATGTCAAGACAGAAGGAGTCAATCGAGTAAGAAAAGACTGAGAACATCCTGAGAGCTTTTAAAATGTGAATGAGTTTTTGTAGTTATCAGTGGATGGAGGAAGAGGGAATGGGGGGGGGGGGGGGCAGGGCAGGCTAGTTCAGAGCTTTTGATAATTGGAAAAGATAAAAAAAAGTGAACATCAGACCCTTTCCTCCTCACTGGCTCAGAATCAGGATGTTGCATCAGACTTCCACCAAAGTATCATGGATCCCTCTAGTGTCCAACCGAGACAGACATACATATACACACACATTATAATATAATTATTTATAAATAATTCAATAACAAGTCTGGAAGCAGTATTCTTTTAAAAGTATATTTTATTTCAAAAACTTTAAACTTTAATAATTACTTGGCCTTTTCCCTTGTTACTGCTGTGCATCCAGATAAAAGGAATGTTAGTTTGATAGTAGAGAAAGTGGCCAAATTCAGTGCAAACAAACAAATTGACGGCACAAAAAATAGCCCTTGAAAAAAAAAAAAAAAAAAAAAAAAAAAAAAAAAAGACTCACATTATACAGAATATTACTATTTTATAGATTGTTATTTTAATGGATCCAAGATGGCAAAACATTGAATAGAATATTAATCTTCCAAAGACAGGTTGGAAAGAAAAAAGTGATTTTAATCCAAACATTGTATTCGTCTCTGGTTTAGTTTGCTGGAACTGGTTTCCCTAAAAACAGGTACACAAAGGTTCCAGCTATTGCAAAATCTGAAGTATACATATACATTATCATAATTATAAATTAGTTTTTATTAGGAAAATTGAGTGAAAGCATTGGATAATGAGCTTGAAAGTTGGGTATTTAAGCATAACATTACATGAATGGTCTTCCTCTGCCATTAATTAATGAATGCATGCACAGTTGGATAAATAATATCATCCATAGACACTTGTGGGAGATAAAGAGACAGAAGAAAAAAGAAAAAAAAAAAAAAAAAAAAAAAAAAATGGAGATTATGGTTAAAAACACCCAACTTTCAGGCTCAATTACTCAACAATGTTTAACAGTAGAGGGCAATTTTATTTATTTGTATATGAACCTTTGTGGTGCCCATTTAAGTTCTAAACATCTTTGTAGAATTTACATTTTTTACACAAATGATGATTCGGCCTAACCAGCAAAGCAAACACAATCTGTATAAAAGGTTTCTTTATGCTGCTCACACTCCAGACTACAGCAGTTGATATCCATGTGCAGCGGGTTTACACATAATGACACAGATGCTTATAATCCCAAGTAACTGCAACAACAAAAAAAGCAATAAAAAAAAAAGTTAATAGGCATCATGTATTTAATATATCCAAGAGAAGGGAGAGGGGTGATATGAGAAGAGTAAATAAAATACAGGATGGAAGTATTGTACAGAAAGAGGTTATGAGGAGTGCTTCCTCAAATTATACACACATACATACACACTGTACATACACATATAAAAATGTTGTTAATTAGTTCTATAGAACACAAGAGCATTGGGTACCTACCTCAATAATAGCAAATCCTAGCAGGACCAGCAGGGCGTAACTGAGAATGCTCTGCAACACATGCTCCAGTTTTACATCACATCCCTAAAATATTACAAGAGAAAGGACAGAGATGAATTTATGTGATGCGGGTCCTGATGGAATACAGCTAAGGGTACTGGGGGAACTGGGTTCTGTAATAGCCAAACCATTATATCTAATTTTTCAGGATTCACTCAACACAGGGTCTCTACCAGATGACTGGAGAAAAGCAGATGTGATACCTATATTTAAGAAGGGAGCAAGAACAAATCCAGGGAATTATAGACCAGAGAGTCTCACTTTGGTAGTGGGAAAGCTTTTAGAAGGGATAATATACAGGAATATATGTCTATTCAAACAGGATTATAAGTAGGTGCCAACATGGATTTATGACGGATAGGTCATGTCAAACAAACCTAAAATTAGTTTCTATGAGGAGGTTAGTAGGAACTTGGATCAAGGCAACTCAGTGGATGTAGTGTTTTTGGATTTTGCAAAGGCTTTTGATACAGTGCCACATGGGAGACTTTTGAGCAAACTAAGGGATACAGGAATTGCAGTTAATATCTGCTCATGGATTGAGAGCTGGCTAAAAGACAGGAAGCAAAGGGTTGTTGTAAATGGAACATACTCCGATTGGACTAATGTGGCAAGTGGGGTTCCTCAGGGCTCAGTATTCGGTCCCCTCCTTAACATATTTATTAATGACTTTGACGTGGGATTGGAGTGTGGTGTCTCCATTTTTGCTGATGACACAAAGTATTGCAAGGTAATTAAATCAGAAAATTATGTGCTTTCCCTCCAAAAGGGATTTGCATAAATTAGAGGAATGGGCATCTAAGTGGCAGAGGAGAAATAGCCATGCAATTTATAATCTTAATGAAGCAAATCTAGGGGTATCAGATATTGAAAAGGGATTTGGGAGTACTTGTGGACAACGCCTAGGTAACAGTGCTCAAAGCCAAGCAGCAGCTGCAAAGGAAAGTAAAATATTAGCATGTATTAGGAAGGGTATAGAATCAAGGGAAGCAAATATAATTCTGCCACTATACAAATCCCTAGTACGCCCTCATTTGGAATATGGAGTACAATATTGGGCACCACTACATAAAAAGGACATTTTAAAGCTGGAAAAAGTACAGAGAAGGGCAACAAATCTAATAAAGGGAACGAAGAAAGACTAACAAAATTAAACTTATTTACTTTAGAAAAAAAAAAAAAAAGGTACCCAAGAGGGGATATGATTACCCTATATAAAATATATCCAGGGTTCAATACAAGGCTTTGCAAAGGGAACTTTTTGTGCCAAGGGGACATCCTTTAAGGTGAAATCTTTTTACTTCTAATCTCAAAAAAAGAAAAAGTGTTCTTCACAGTAAGGGTGGTTAATCTATGGAAATCTCTACCAAAGGAGGTGGTGACAGCGGATTCGATAGCTAACTTTAAAAAGGGATTGGATATATTTTTAAATAAAAAGGGCATTAAGGGATCTCCTGGATAAATAAATAGAGAGGGAGTATTGATCCAGGGATGAATCCGACGGCCAGTATCTGGGGTCAGGAAGGAATTTTATAAAAAAAATTCCCTGTTGACAATTATCAGTTTCAGTTTTTTTTTTTCCTGTGTGCCTTCCTCTGGATCAATTAACAATAAATCTGCACATTACAGATCAGGGGAGATCTAAAAGAGGTTGAACTTGATGGACTAAAGTCTTTTTTTCAACCTAAAATTACTATGCAACTAAGTATATGTTAGGGGGGAGCAAGATCTGGCACAAGTTCCTCAGTCCCCCCCCCCCCCCCCCCCCCCCCCACACCTCAGACAGTGGAGGGTCCAAATATGGTGTAACAAGTAAGTTTGTTCTATAGGTTTGGTCACCCACTCTGAGAGCAGCCTCTTTTAGCCACTTGGGCATTGCACAGTGAGCAAGTAAACCACGTGTGGAACCCACTATCACATATAGGGTTTGAAAACCTAGACACGGACAGAATCAGAGGGGCTCCATCTGATAACAAGAGAGTAAACAAAGGAGGTTGCTCTCTAGTTTTGTTCTGTAGACCTTATAACCTACTTAGTTAGGTATTGTTCGTGCTCAGATGGAGCCCCTCTGACTTTGTTTTAATTGAAAATCATTTCCAATAATTGATAATTACCCCTGAGACTTTGAATCTACTGCGTAATGCAAAGCCACATGAAATGGGAGTAATTTATCTAATCAGTCTAATTCCTCCCTGGATTTTGAGCATGCCCAGTCTTTTTTCCATTGCACACAATAGATTAAGAGCCCTAAGTGTAATTAGCAATTATTGGTTAATTATCCGCCATTAGCAATAAATATTGGACACTGGGTGGATCAGAAAGGCCGATTGCAATTAGTTTACCGGTCAGACTTCCAAGTAAGTGAACTGCACAGAAATTGTCTTTTTTAAATAAAATGCAATTGCTAAACTATTTGTTTTTTTCTATAGTTTAAAATATCATATTTGGAATCTTGGCTATAGTAATCATAAAAACGGTTTAATTTGTTTATTTAATAACTGGATAGAAATAAAATCTGTACTTGGAAGAGACAAAAAAAAAAAAAGTAATCAATGCAGTTTAAAGCTAAAACACTTACATCTGAAGTTTAGTGTTGCAGCCTGGAGCAAATTCATTCACTCTGTCCACTATTATGTGTTTAGAGCACAGTGAATAGATCTGGCCAGGAGGCTGTTATAAGGTTTCTACTAGACCACTGTATGTTTTTGTAGTAGTCATGATTGAGTGAGAAAGACTTGAAATTAGGCAGACCCACTTCAGCCCTCTTCAGTGTGTGGAGAAGCAGACGTGCCAAAACTTCCACTTCTAAAAGAAATATAGCTTTTAAAACTTGTGTTTATTTATTAAATTTTATTCTTCAAATGCAGATTTTATTTTGTAGTATCTTAAAAGCTATTTATGATCAATTATCCCTTAAATGTTAGGTAGAGCGGAGTATGGACAGCCTAGAATACTGTTGCAGAATCGATAGATTATATGCACACAGAGATACAGTAACCAACTCACCTCATGGTAGATTTGGTTTGTCTCACTGATTTTACCAGTGCACGCGGTGCGGTTCTTCATGCAGCAGCTGATGGGCACACTAGGATTACTTGCATTATACCAAGGAGTCTTCATCCAATCTGTGTAATTCTTCACTCCACAGCACATAATCTGCAAATATAGAAATGCAATAAAAATTATTCCAGATAAATTTGATTCTCTGTAGACAAAATGCAGACCTCAAATGGAAATGTTATAATGCAGAGAATTTGCCCCACAAGGTGTCCTCAGAGTGCAGCAATATCCAGACAATAAGGAGTGATGTATAGGAGCTGGTTTAAGAGAGTAAACTGAATATGATAGCTGTAGGTTTCTAATTATTTTATGTTCACCTTCAAAGAAGAGGGAGATTGTGACTTGAGGAGAAAGAGGGGAGGGGCGATGAGGAAACGATCAAAGAAAAGAGAAGGAAATGGGGGGTGCAAGAACCAAAGATGGAAGAAAGGTTAAAAAAAAAAAAAAGTGGTGATGACCAAAGAGGAGGGGAAAGACAATTATGAAAGAGAAGAGAAGGGAAAGAAGAGGATGGAGAATATAGTCAAGAGAAGGGGGCTAGTAAAAAAAAAAAAAAAAAAAAAAAAAAAAAAAAAGAAGGAGGAGGTAACAACAGAAGAAAGGAATTGGGGGAATAGAAGAAAAAAAGAAGGCAACATCAGAATAGAGGAGGAGGAAAAGGAGACAAACGAGGCAATAACAACCTAAAAAGGGAGGAAGGAGAGAGATAGGAGTGAGGAGAAAAAAAAAAAAAAAAAAAAAAAAAAAGAGAGAAAGGGGACTCATTTCCGCTCTCTTTGACAAAGACAAAAGAGGTCCTGACTAAAGAGAAGAGAGGATGGAAAGAGAGGAGGAGTGACAACTGAAGAAGAAAGAATGGGGAGAGATGAGAGATAGAAGGGACAAAGAAGAGACAACAAAAGAGAAGGAGAGAAAACAAAATGTAACACCGGATATTAAAACTTTACAGACTCGTATAAAGACCACACAGAAATTACATGCAACTTAGAGGACTTTTGAATCTTTCATATTATGGAACATGTGGTTAGAGAAACAAAACCAATAGAATTAAGGATTTTTACCTCTTTTTGCATAAAATCAATAGCTGAACTTTCTAGATTTTTTCCATCATATTTCTGGAATAGGGTGTTCATATTGTCTTCCAAACCAGGATTGATCTAAAAACAGAATTTGAAAAATGTAACATTATCTTATTTTGGAGGTACATGTTGGTAGACTAAAACCTGCTAGCATCAACAAAAAGATAGAATGGGCCAACTAGACTTGTATAGTAGATATTCACAGCATATAAGATCCATTTATGTATCTCCACTTCCGAGCGCAAGTCACACACCCACTTGTGGATTCCTGCTTCTAAAACCACTCACACCCCCTCCTACTGATTGATTGGGGAAGCCTGGTGATCTGACACCATTTTTGCAAAGCGTTCTTCTTCCATAAAAAGGTCTCAGGATTAATTTATTTAAAATATACTCTTTTAAAAGAACACACACACCAATGGCCAAAGTGTTTACAGAAAATAAGAAAAACAACAATTTTTGGTTTCTATTATCCACTTTCTCTGCATCCAGAGGAAACTTCAGTCTATATGAAAGGGAAAAGTGTCAGGTAGAGCTACCAGTGTTTTCATTAAGACTAATGGAAAGCTCATGAGTTTACAAGCATAGTTAAAGGGCCAAATTAGTACAAAAATATGGTCTATAGCAGTGTGTTTCTCAGCTCCAGTCTTCAGGGACAAGTAAGAGGCCAGATATTCATTACATTCCTGCTTGGGCACAAAGAGTCAATTAGTAATTAAGTATTTCTGGTTAAGAATAACTCTATTTAAGCTTAGATGGTTAAAGTATGGCCTGTTCGTGGTCCCTAAGAACTGTATTAGATAAATACTGGTCTATAGTGAAAAAAAAACAAAACACTAAATTGAGATATTATGGGATTGTTTCTTCTCTGTCTGGAAAGGTTACAGAAAAAGTAAATATAATGGGGGTCCATAATGAAACACATTGTTCTTGTATTACCATTCAATTGAAATGGATACGATAATAAAATATAGTTATAACATTAACCATCAGACCATGTTTACACTTCCTCTCAAATTGTATTATAAAATAAAGGTGGGTTAAAACGCCGTTTCTGTGGCGCTTTTCTTACAATAATATTATTTGTTTTACATCCAAAACAACATTTTGGTAAGTGATAAAAGGCAAGTTATACATTATAGAAAGTGGCCCTTTAAGAAAATGGAAGCCTACAACAACAGATAATCGCATATACAAGTTAAGGGCTGTGTTTATTATTTTGTTCTCTAAAGTCTGTAATCGGGCCAAAGTGGTCCTTTAAGTTGGTAAATTCTTCAGGCTGGTCCTCTATGAGCTCTCACCTACAACAACAAATCTGCATTTCTCTATGACTAATACTTTCTACCTATTCTAAAATAGATGCATAAACTGTAGTTTTGGAAACAAATTTGTGAAGTATGCAACAATAATAATAGCATAATAAAAAAAAAGAAAATAGAGGCACTCAGAGAGGAAACTAACCTTAATAAAGTTAGTTTGATGGACACCTCTATTTTTGGTGTTGCTTATGCAAATGACCATTATAGTTTAGTGTCCCTAAAGATGATAGGGGCTCCAGACATGGACCCCTTGCTCATTGTGCCTTAGAGAGTTCAGCTACACCTCAGTGACGAGGCCAGACAGAGCAAAACGTACTTCTAGGGTTTGCGGTTTCTCCTGTTCAGGGTAGGATTGCCTGGTATTTTGGGGCTGGATCTTTCTACTGAGTGAGACAAGGCTGATACACAACAGGATATTTCTCCCTGTTAATGGGCACCTTATTTATTTATCGTATTTTATTGTATTGGGCTCTCCCCTTGGCCACCTCAGCGTCCCTACCTTAATGTAAGCTTCTTAGTGGGGATCCAAGTGGAATTCATTGGTGTTTCAGCAGTACTGCTATCCCTCCCCTGCCAGCGCGTCTTCTCTCCAGGACAGGGAATCTCCAATAAAGTCACGCGTGTGATGTCATCCAGGATCCCCCCCAGCAAGAAGCACGGGCAAGGGGGTCATAGCAGTACTATAAGCCAACTTTAAGGTCAGGGTTGGTGCAACGGAGTGGGGTGTGGGGTCCCAAAAAAATTGTAATATTAAAGTGTCAGCTACGACACACTTCACTAAAGCAAAATAAAAAGGCAGTCAAGGCTCTTCTAAGATTATTATAGTTTTCATTCATCTTTACGTTTTATAAGGTCTTACCTTGTCCCTGTACACAAGTCCCAAAATTAAGGACACCACTCCTGCGGCAAATATGATGGATATCAGAACCAAGAACTGAATAATTGGAGAAGAAAAACAAAAAAATACATATAGTTAATAACAGTGACATAAAGCAAAATATATACACACACAGTAAACAAACAGTACATTTGTGTTCACATTTGAATATCTAAAAAAAGTTTTAAAAAAAAAACAACTTGTTTTATGCCTAGATTTCCAAGAAATACAGTTATTCTGGGAACCTTGGCAAGGACATGTAAATGTGCTTCGCTCTTGCAATCCATAACCATTTCAAACATGGCTTCCCTTAAGCATATGCCCACTGGATATCAAACCGCTTTAAACAAAGCAAGGGTTGGATTATGCACAAGCTAGGAATCCCGCCCATGTACAGCTGTTTCAAAGTTACTGCCTATCATCAGCATGGGGCAGGTTCCTTAGTTGGTGTAGTGGATATTTTGAGTTGGTAGTTCACCCCAACAATCATTTAATTTATAGTGGGCAAAAGCGCAATAGAAGCCTCCACCGTACAGTAAATAGTACATTTCTGTTCCAAGAAATCTCACAAATAGGCAAAAAATGGTTTATGGACTACTTTGTAAATATTCAGCTGGGAATTACATTTATTTATATGTGCACTGCAATAGCTTAGACCTTTACTTGTCACGATTATCCGGGCTATTTAACTCTTGCAATAAACATTGCTATATTAGAACATAGTGTGTACCTATTTATTTTTTTAAACAATTGTTCCATGGACTATATTTCTGAAGCTCTCAAGACACTGGGTGTCAGTGGATCACTCTTTGGGAAACTAATCGAAGCATAATTCAGCTGACAGCGACATGCAACCCATTTCAATTAAAGGGCCTTATCTATGGCCCCTGAATACGTAAAAAAGGGCAACAATCTAGATTTTAACTTAATGTTTTAGGTTTAGCAAAAATGGTCAAATGTGGAGAGACAAAATAGACTAGAGTTTATTGTTGATGAGCAACAGGCTCTCCCATAGAGAGCAGCAATGGTAAATGTGTGTAAGGGACGCCGCTACGCCACATTTTCTTTCATATATAGGCATTATCTTTGAAGATTTGTTATCCTGTTTGTTACAGAATTTTTCTGTAGAGGAACCAAATAATTTCCCATGACCTAAACAAACGAAGATCTAAATTATCTTGTGTTCTGAATGCACCTTTTAGTACAGGACAATGGCTGCAGTCAGGAGATAAGTAGTATTTGTGGATTTTTAAAATGATTCAACAGATAAGAATCCGTGTAATGTTAAATCAAAAAGGGACGCTTCATAAAATTTAGGAAACTTTCCAAAAGGAAAAAATAAAAAAAAGTATGGTCTGTTCTGTAGTGGGTAAATAAAATAAAATTCACCCCATCCCCCCTTCCACCCCCAATCTAAATATTACCTGAACCAAAAAGCTTGCGAAACCTCATTGTTATTAAGCAGGTAAAAAGAACAATATAGTCCATTATTTTCAATGGATCAATTTTTTTTAAACCATTTTGCCCATTATTAAACATGCTAAAAAGAACAATCTTTACCATCTATTACATGCAAATATATGTAGTCATGGGCATCTCGGCACCCCTACGCTCGTGCGCAGCTGAATAGTGCGCTGTCATCAGGGCCCCAAGAACTGTGCTCTGATGATGCTCTGCAAGGCAAGCATGGTCTGCATCTCAAGGTCAGGGTGCTGGAGTGCCGTGTGAGCTGCCCCTGTCTGGTGCCCATAATCCGGCTATTTCTCACTGAGCAGCTGAGATTCTGTCATTTGTTATATACCCTGGATGGTATAGTTAAGGGGTACATGATATAGGGGTCCAGGCAGACATGTTTAATATGGCACCCGACCTCCGCGCATGAGAAGCAGACGCCGCTTGCCTTGCAGAGCATCATAAGAGCGCAGTTCTCTGCACCCTGATGACGGCGCGCTATTCAGCTGCACGCGAAGGACGTGCCACAAAAAAACAAAACAAAAAAAAAAAAAAAAACACATTTTGGGAGAGAGTCACTTTAATATAGCATAAGCATGTTAAAAATATGGAAGTACTGTGTTTTTAAAAAGGCAAAATGTTAATTACCTACTAAACTGGGGCTCAAGCTCATGGCTCCCTTAAGAAATTTTATAAGTAATAACACCACCTAAGCCCGACCGTAGCTATTATATGCTGCCCGTGACAAGCTTCTTACAAGTGAGGGTTACCTGCTCTATGTGTGTGTTGAGCTGAAATCCTATTTCATGGCTCCTGTAAGAAATCTCAGCTTTGTATTAAACCCTACATAGCACACGTGAGCCTAAAGCACCACGTGTAAACCGACCCACCCACGGCACCAACTAAACAAATAACAAGAATGGCAACGTGACAAGCAACAGCTCTCATTACAAATAAAGCTATACCCTTCTTTACTGCAATCATTGCAGGGAAAGGGTTAACAATAAATAAAATTAATGAGACTATTTATGGCCACTTCCCACTAATACATAAAATGTGCTTTGGTGTGACCTTCTCTAAACCCAGGGGGCATAGGGTCGTCCCACTCCCTTGTACTTTGTGATGGGAGGCTGTTAACTCCTAACATCCTTCTACCTATTCTAAAAAAATTTTTAGCACAATCACCATCTCCCTAGGTGTTTGAGGGCCTCAAGGGCATCTAAATTTTAACCCCCTACCTTGAGACATCCTTTGGGAAGCACATGGAGCATTTATGCTTTAGGGTAGGTAAGGGGATGTTAAGGGTTAAAATCCCACCAAAAAACACAAGAAGATGGGGAAAAAGAGACCAGTTGGCACCTCCCGGTATAGATGAGGACATCCAAACTTATATTTATTAGCATTTGTCAACTCATTCCCTTCCATAGATAGACACATTGCTATTATCCTTTATTTGTAACACGCCAACATATTCCGTAGCGCTATACAGGGGTTAAGTACAAGGCAAAAACAATGTTATCTTGAGAAAGAATGGAGGGCCTGTCTTTGGGCTTATAGTCTAACATACATAGTGCAATGCCTAAAGCACCTTACAAGATGGAAAACTCACAAAGTTCCAATCTAAAGGGTTGAATTTGTTAAATCATTTGAAGGTTTCGGTCATTGTTCTCCCTTTAAACTTTTAGACCATGCACCATCTTCATTGCCCTTCTTTGAATTGATCTCCAAAAGCATATTAACAAATTTGAGACAAGTCTCCAGAACGAGACACTGTATCTAGGTCAGGTCTTATTAGGGGATTCATACATGGACATTAGTAATGGTTTCTGCTGCTATCAATACAACCAAGCATCCTACTGGCACATTTGTTGAATTGTTGGCCTACTTTTAAACTAAAAAAAAAAAAAAATATATAAAATATGAAAATGACTTTATATCCAAACACAACATCACAGGTCATACTCACACATCCCATCCCAAAGCCAGACTCCTTGAGGGTGGAGCAGCAACCAAGGATCCCGATTATGAACATGAGTACGGACACACAGAGGGTGATCACCGCAGGGAGCATCAAATAGGAGTTTGACAGGAAATCCTCGTAGTGTCTGTAAGTGGAGATCAGGGTTACCCCAACATAGCATAGCCCCGCAGCAGCACCCTGAAAAACAAAGCAGCTCATCAATATATACAGAGGGGAGAAAGGCAATTCATATGTAAAATATTTATACATGACCATGTACAAAAAACACTTTATTGTTATATATTGTGTTATATGGGTGCATTTAATAACATATAAATATAAGAATCACTATTTGTGCACATCACCTAAAGCTCCAGAGATCTATTTCATATTACAGTACACAATAAGATCGTATTCATTCTAGTACCAGAACCCAAAACATTGCATAGAGGGAAAAGGTCAGGTCTTACTATTACAAATATCACTCACGGTGTGATGGAAATAATAATCTGACAATGTGCATAAACAACAAGACATCTGTTGGCAACCATGATACGTTGCCACTCACATGAACAACATTTCCCATTCTAATTTCTGCAGGAGCGGGGCTTGCAGTTATCCTTCAAATCTGCCTGCTCCTAAGCGTGTGCAAGGGAAGGGGGTAGGTGTCAATTTATAAAAGCTGCAATTATAGTTTCCTTCCACAGATTGTGCAACCTTACAGCCTGAGGGGCTGTGGTTATCTTATCAAAGTATTGATATTGAAGGGAGGAAATAAAGAAAATACCACACACACACAGTATTTCTCTGAGATAGGTTTCTGCTAATCATCACAATTTTAGCAGTCCTAGAAACAAGGAAATTGTAATGATATACAGGGAGTGCAGAATTATTAGGCAAATGAGTATTTTGACCACATCATCCTCTTTATGCATGTTGTCTTACTCCAAGCTGTACAGGCTCGAAAGCCTACTACCAATTAAGCATATTAGGTGATGTGCATCTCTGTAATGAGAAGGGGTGTGGTCTAATGACATCAACACCCTATATCAGGTGTGCATAATTATTAGGCAACTTACTTTCCTTTGGCAAAATGGGTCAAAAGAAGGACTTGACAGACTCAGAAAAGTCAAAAATAGTGAGATATCTTGCAGAGGGATGCAGCACTCTTAAAATTGCAAAGCTTCTGAAGCGTGATCATCGAACAATCAAGCATTTCATTCAAAATAGTCAACAGGGTCGCAAGAAGCGTGTGGAAAAACCAAGGCGCAAAATAACTGCCCATGAACTGAGAAAAGTCAAGCGTGCAGCTGCCACAATGCCACTTGCCACCAGTTTGGCCATATTTCACTGGAGAACTGGAGTGTCCAAAAGCACAAGGTGTGCAATACTCAGAGACATGGCCAAGGTAAGAAAGGCTGAAAGACGACCACCACTGAACAAGACACACAAGCTGAAACGTCAAGACTGGGCCAAGAAATATCTCAAGACTGATTTTTCTAAGGTTTTATGGACTGATGAAATGAGAGTAAGTCTTGATGGGCCAGATAGATGGGCCCGTGGCTGGATTGGTAAAGGGCAGAGAGCTCCAGTCCGACTCAGACGCCAGCAAGGTGGAGGTGGAGTACTGGTTTGGGCTGGTATCAAAGATGAGCTTGTGGGGACTTTTCGGGTTGAGGATGGAGTCAAGCTCAACTCCCAGTCCTACTGCCAGTTCCTGGAAGACACCTTCTTCAAGCAGTGGTACAGGAAGAAGTCTGCATCCTTCAAGAAAAACATGATTTTCATGCAGGACAATGCTCCATCACACGCGTCCAAGTACTCCACAGCGTGGCTGGCAAGAAAGGGTATAAAAGAAGAAAATCTAATGACATGGCCTCCTTGTTCTCCTGATCTGAACCCCATTGAGAACCTGTGGTCCATCATCAAATGTGAGATTTACAAGGAGGGAAAACAGTACACCTCTCTGAACAGTGTCTGGGAGGCTGTGGTTGCTGCTGCACGCAATGTTGATGGTGAACAGATCAAAACACTGACAGAATCCATGGATGGCAGGCTTTTGAGTGTCCTTGCAAAGAAAGGTGGCTATATTGGTCACGGATTTGTTTTTGAATGTCAGAAATGTATATTTGTGAATGTTGAGATGTTATATTGGTTTCACTGGTAAAAATAAATAATTGAAATGGGTATATATTTGTTTTTTGTTAAGTTGCCTAATAATTATGCACAGTAATAGTCACCTGCACACACAGATATCCCCCTAAAATAGCTAAATGTAAAAACAAACTAAAAACTACTTCCAAAAATATTCAGCTTTGATATTAATGAGTTTTTTGGGTTCATTGAGAACATGGTTGTTGTTCAATAATAAAAATTAATCCTCAAAAATACAACTTGCCTAATAATTCTGCACTCCCTGTAGGAATCACAAAGTTGTGGAGACCAGTAGCCAAGGTCAGCAATAATCCGGTTCAGCAACTTGTAGGTTAAACAGGAACAAGCTTTTATTAAGGGGGTTAAGGAACCAACAATAATCTGGCAAGGTACATTTGACAGGAAGTGCCTTATATAGGCCAAGGACCAGACACAGCTGAAGAGACTTAGGTACTGATAAAATTGCTAGCAGAGTCAAGCTTATAAGGTCTCAACAATTCACAAAAGGCAGGCTGGCGCAGTGGTAGGGAAGAGGTATAGCAGCCTGGGGACCAGGGTCCAAAACCCAGCAGAGTCAATTCCTCACAGAAATACAATAAAACAACTCCAGAATCAAAATAGAACAAATAAAAGTAACTATAGGCGAAAAGTAAAATACCAATAAAAAAAAAGGGACACACACACACACACGTAAAAAAGTGGAATAAGCAAATAAAAAACTAAGTATAATTATTAATATCCCATTTTCCCTCAAGTGACTGCATATTTGCAACAGATTTGACTTCAGTTTTGATTTGGTTATACAAGACTAGCACAGAGATTAGTATGTAAAAAAAAAATCATAAAGCATATTGAAGGCCCTGCGCCGGCTGGGCAAAGTGACCTACCACCATCCTACCCCCACTTAAACCAGGGAGGTTTTACTTCTTGCCCACCGTGGATTTGAGAACAAAAAACACACATATGCAGGGGGTTTATTGAGTTGCAATGTTCCTTGTAAAGTAGTATTGAATGGTATTTAGGCATTACCCTAAATTTGGGTTGGATTGTTACGAGTGCCTTTATATCGGTTCAAGAAATCAGACCGTCACAGCTGGAGGTGGGTGGACGTGCGACATGCCCAGCAGATTGGAACGAGTGCTGCTCTCCCAGTTAAGGGCAAATCAACCCAAATGGGTTTCGTAAACACAGCTTCACGGGCACAAGACGGATCAGTCAGCAAGTTCCACACCTTCTGTTTTGTTATGCGTTAACCAGTTTTAGATTAGGTAAAGTTGTGACCTGTTGATCACCATTTAAAAGATTGTGTGAATAGACAAGGTATTGACAGTTTTGCTATTGGACCATACCATGATCAGGCATCTCAGCTTTGGTGCATTACCGCCATCTAGAGGCACACCCACTACAACTTTAGGCAACACTTCAATAGGTGATCCACTTTGAGGGCTTTCCATTTGGTTATGATAGATTTCATGGTGCTCCTAGTGATCAAAGATTTGTATTTTTTTTTTTAACCTAACCCAGACTTTTACTTCTCAACAACATTGTCCCTTACTTGTTTGGAGAATTCCTTAGTCTTCATGGTAGTGTTTGGTTAGTGGTGCCTCTTGCTTAGGTGTTGCAGCCTCTGGGGCCTTTCAAAAAAAGGTGTGTATATGTAATGACAGATCATGTGACACTTAGACTGCACACAGGTGGACATCATTTCACTAATTATGTGGCTTCTGAAGGTAATTGGTTGCACCAGAGCTTTTTATGGGCTTCATAACAAAGGGGGTTAATACATATGCACATGCCAATTTTCTCTTTTTTTCGATTTCTAAAAAATAGTTTTACGTATATATTTTTCTCACTTCACCAACTTAGACTACTGTGTTCTGATCCATCACATAAAATTCAGATTAACAAAACATTGAATTTAAGGATGTAAGTCAAGGGGGTGAATGCTTTTGCAAGAAATATCTATCTATCTATCTATCTATCCACATACACTCACTGAACTATGAGAGTCACTTAAAATAACCCAGCTAGCAAGTTTCGGTTCAGGGGTAATTTTACACGGTTCCTATTGGTAAAGGGCTCCGCTGTATTAATGAGATTTGCTTGAGACCAAGATTACTTTGGCTTCATATTAACAAAATTAGTTAAGCGTCAGTCTACCTTTAAAATTGAAAGATTCCAAACCTCATGCCAAAATTTGGGAAACTTTAAGATGCAAAGTGAGGTATTCGTGTGTCCATTTACTTTTCTCATAAATCTGAGTAGAATATGCAAATTAGAAAGCTGAAAAACTATGAAGTAGAATAGTTTTTTTTTTTTAGGATTTGTTTCTTTGTAATGACAAAAAAAAGGGAACGGTTCTTGAGAATAGATCTCCATTTACTGCACAAATAAAGGAAAACATTTCAAAACAAGACCTATAACTTAAAACAGAATGTCTTTACAGCATTATTTTGGGGAGTTTTTTCCAATCTTTAAAGTAAAAAACAAATAAAGCTGAGATTGAGGATTCGATCATCCTTATATTTATGTATTCAAATTATCAATCCTGCAAGTAGCATGTGGGATATTGAAGTGCTAAACCAAAAAAAAAAAACCACAGCAAAGTGGATACGACCCATTTAGCAGAGATTTTCATGCTCCACTCTAGGGCAAATTCTAATTTTGCATCCTTTTTTGAAATTTATTGACGCTATTCAGTCTCACATCTCATGGTCTATAACGCAATCTCCTATTTGTCTCGGTCTTGACATCCCTTTATCTTAAAAAACAAACCCCTGAAGTCTATTTTTTTTTTTATATTGCTTTCGAATAAATAGAAACTTAAAAAAAATATATATATTTTTAGAAAGGAATAAAGCCAAAAAACAGAGTCAGAGGCGCTCAATCTGAGACCGAACACCACCTAAGCAGAGTTGTTCTATAGGCCTGGTAACCCACTGAGAGAGAGAGAGACAATCTTTTAGCTCACTGTGCCCTTAACAGGGAGAAATATCCTGTATTATATCAGTCTGGTCTCACTCTAGTGATCCAGTCCTGAAATACAAGGCAATTCTACCCTGAACAAAAAAAAAAAAAAAAAAAAAAAGTTAAAAAGACAAACCCCAGACTTACAGCCTCTCTTGGGCCTGGTCAGGGGAGGTGTAACTGCACTAAGGCACAGTGAGCAAGGAGTCTGGAACATAAAAGATACACAAGGGGGGGTGGAGACTGAAAAGCGCACAATCTTTAGTCTAGGTTATCCATGGGCAATAATATCGTGTTTATCTTGACCTTTTCCGGACTAACATGGTAGATATTATGTTGGCAATAGATCTCCCGGACCAAGACAAGAGCATGCAAGCTTGGTATAAATAAAAATAAATACATTTAAGCGCGGTTTGCTTCCAATAACCGCAGCTTCCTCAGTGATGAATACCTCTGGTTGGTCAAGATCCACCTTAGAACAAAGCATGGAGGTTGCCATGATAGATTGATAGCAACCTCCAAGCTTTCGTCTAAGCAGGATCTTGACCAGAGGTATTCATCACGGAGGAATCTGCGGATTATTGGAAGCAAAACGCGTTTGATACATTTTTTTTTTTTATATATTTATATATTGTTTTAACCAATTTGGATTTGAAAATATATATTTATTTTTTTTTACCAAGCTCGAGTGCTCGTCTTAATCCAGGTGATAACCAACATAATATCTACCACAGGTAGACCGGAGAAGGTCAAGATAAACACGATATTATTGCCCATGGATAACCTAGACTAAAGATTGTGCGCTTTTCAGTCTCCACCCCCCTTGTGTATCTTCAATTTTCTACAAGACACCAGTGTAAACAGTGTCTGGGGAACTAGCTGCACATCATTTAACACAAGTGCAATAGCTGCACGAAAGAGAGGAAACAAATACACCAACTGTTTGAAGTTCCACAACATTACGTTCAAATATAAGAAAGAAGCCCAAATGCTTAGGCCTATCCAATTGGGAGACCGATTACCCAAATCACCCATCTTCACAACTGGAACACCATTGGTGTTGTACTGACTCCAATGCTTTTTTGATTATGCAACATGCCCTCAGGGATTTTATCGCCCCAAGAGTGATCGAGGGCTCCAGATGTGGACTTAATGCTCACTGAGTCATAGGGAGTGCAACTACACCTCACTGAGGAGGCCCACAGAGGTGGAAATGGACATCTAGGGTTTCTTCTGTTCAGGGTAGAATTGACTGGTATTTCACGCCTGGATCACTCTTATTAAAGGATAATTCTCCCTGTGAAGGACACAAGTGAGCTAAAAGAGTGCTGCTTTAGGAGTGGATTACTATGTCTATAGAACAAACCTAGTTTCAAAGCCTCTGACTGTTTTGCTTAGAAAGGAATAAACACAGCCTTTAAAATAATATTTCATCTTTTCTATACAATTAGTTTACTGTGGGGCAGCATTTTCACTAATATATTGTATATTATAAACACACACGCTATTACATAGTAATTTAGGTTGGAAAAAAAAAGACTTTAGTCCATCAAGTTCAACATTTTTAGATCTCCTCTGATCTGCAATATGCAGATTTATTGTTAATTGATTATTGCTATTTGCATCATTCATTCATGTTTGATACCAGACACCATCTGTATGTCCATGGTTATGCTGATGCACTTTGTTTTCATGGCAAAGATACTGGAGAGGGTTGCCAGTTCCTTCTACAGTGGGCCACAGTATACAGCCCTTGGTATTCCTAGGTGGTCTCCCATCCAAGTACCGAACAGGCCCAAACCTGCATGGCTTCAAGGTGGTGTGACCTCTTTGTTCCCCGACTGGAAACGAATCCCAGTTGCAGCAGTGAAAACACCAAATCCTCACCACTGGACCAGCAGGGAACCCACCTGTATCTAGGGCTGCCAAATAAATAAAGAGCTAGATAACAGATGTGGCACAGAATGGTGCTGTGGGGTTATTAACAAACCAGACTCGTTCCTCCCACATAACGCCTGTTCTCCATGCCATTCACGGGTTGCCTGCTGGCATAAAAAGCTCTGTATAATGAAGGGCTCAACTTCCTGACGGAGCTCCTCACTCCCTTCCTGAAGGAGCTCCTCACTCCCTTCCTGAAGGAGCTCCTCACTCCCTTCCTGAAGGAGCTCCTCACTCCCTTCCTGAAGGAGCTCCTCACTCCCTTCCTGAAGGAGCTCCTCACTCCCTTCCTGAAGGAGCTCCTCACTCCCTTCCTGAAGGAGCTCCTCACTCCCTTCCTGAAGGAGCTCCTCACTCCCTTCCTGAAGGAGCTCCTCACTCCCTTCCTGAAGGAGCTCCTCACTCCCTTCCTGAAGGAGCTCCTCACTCCCTTCCTGAAGGAGCTCCTCACTCCCTTCCTGAAGGAGCTCCTCACTCCCTTCCTGAAGGAGCTCCTCACTCCCTTCCTGAAGGAGCTCCTCACTCCCTTCCTGAAGGAGCTCCTCACTCCCTTCCTGAAGGAGCTCCTCACTCCCTTCCTGAAGGAGCTCCTCACTCCCTTCCTGAAGGAGCTCCTCACTCCCTTCCTGAAGGAGCTCCTCACTCCCTTCGTCCACACGTGCTGCAAGGTGGGGGGGAAAAATAAATAAATCTATGAAACATCCCATGAATATCTTCTCAAAACCCCAAATTACCCTTAGTTGACTAGGTTTAAGATGTATAGCCAGCAAAACAGGTCTATTAAAGAGTTCAAAAAATATGAAACGGATATTAAGTATCCGTTGAATAGAATTGTTCTAATGGATAAGTATCCGAAAATAATTAAGGGGTTTATTATTTGAGAACATGGACATCTACATTAATACTTTTAGCCAATTGTGTGGAGAATCAAATCAATTGTAATAGAACTGATTGCAAGCCATTCTATGGCGATGTACTCCGTCATCCCTTCCCCAGCCTTAGATCTGCCCAGAAAGCTGCATTTTATGTTTGGAGATGCCTAGGTTTTTTTGTTTGCTTTCTTACAGAAAGGTTTGACTATACATTTTATAAAACAGTCAACTGGGTACAATTCGATGTATATTAGCCTGGTGTGTAATTTATATATATATATATATATATATATATATATATATATATATATATATATATATATATATATATATATGAAGTAAATCTGTGTTCACATTTGAATGTTTAAAGCAAGTTAAAAAACCTGCTTCCAGCTCAGAATTCCAAGAAAAACAGTTATTACACTGCATTCTGGGAAGTAGAGCTGAGCGATGGGCCCACAAATGCCTCGTTCTTCAATCCGTAGCCATTAGCAAACATGGCTTACTTTAAGCTTATACATGCTGTATTACACAGCTTTAATGCAAAGCCAAAGTATTAATATTTTTAGTTTTAATATATCAGGCCCATTATTGAATTTCTCAAACTTTAATATATTTATCAACCAGAATTTCTCAATTGTTGCAAATCATTTTTATTTGGGCTTTCTTTTCTAAAGAATTAAGCAACAAGCAAAGATTGGCCCTAATTATTATTATTATACAAAAACTATTTGTCTAACCTTTAATAATAATTTCCCCATTTCTATTAAAAGAAAGTTAAGTTTTAATATAAAACATTCAGCTCTGATAGAAAAGACTGTATGGTGTAACGGATTTCTGTCCACCAATGTTTTGTCAAAGTTTTCCATACACAGAGCAACCATAAATTATATCCACTTCCCTTTTGATATAACTAATCTTCTTTTATGCTGCTCTCTTCTAGGCACTTTGATTTCCTTCTGGGAGAAAAGCACTATATAAATTATTATTATTAAAAAAGGACCCTGCACAAATGAACTATAATTAATCGTGCACATCTTGGCTTTTAGTAAAGTGGAACAGCCTTCCATTGGACGTGGCAGGGCAAATACAGTAAATTAATGTAATCATTTCTCGACTGGGTAGACTAGGTGGGCTTTTTGGTTTTTAAATTACCATCAAATCTATTGAAATGTGTTTAGCATTTTATTTATTAAAAGCACAAGCTACAGGTACTGGTTGATACCTAATCACTAGAGCGCTTCAATGATCATACCTGCCACTTAATAACCCCCCCACCCCCCCACCCCTTACAAACACTTTTAAGGAACTATCTCCAAAACAACAAGTTGGTTTTATATTAGAGCATTTAAAGCTGTCTATACTTTCCCCTACAGTAAATCATTCATGAGATATTCAGCATTGTTGATATGAATCATTTATGCTAGTGTATGGTTCTAAATGCCCATTTGTATCTCATGCTTTATAAGAGTAAGAGGGCATATCCCGCTGCATAATAACACTGAGTGCAAGTTGTTCTTGTTTGTTTATGTGTTTGCGGGGGGGGGGGGGAATACACGCACACCAGTATGTCACTAAAGAACAGGTCAAAATTGTATTTGCATGCTGCAAAAGAATGTCAAATCTCAACAATGATACACTTTTTTAATGCTTTTAAAGAATAACTTTAAACAAAAAAAAAAAAAAAAAAAAAAAACAAAAAAAAACAAAAAAAACTTTGAATTAGGGGTTACAGAGGAGCTCATTGAAGCAAGAAATTTGCTGCACCAAGATAAAATAAATTGCCTCTAAATGTATATATTGTATCATGACATCACATAGAAAGTTAATAGTCAACGCTTCCTAAACAAAGGTTACAAAAAAAAAAAAAAAAAGGGGAAGTGAAAAGTGGTGGATTTGATTTCTCATGTTTTCCAGTAAAAACAGGAAGGGTACTTTTTTTAAATTGTGCAATTTGGACGTCAGCAGAGTACCCACATATGCAATAAGGCCATTAATAGCATATTTGTTCAATGTAATAATTTTAGGCAGCAACAATAGTTTACACACAAAAAAAAAAATTAAAAAATAATAAGTTTAAAACGTGTCTTCCCTCTTTGCATAAAAATAGTTCAGTGTTGTTGCATAAAAGATGAGTAAATGATGAATTGGTGTCCATTGGTCCATTAGATCTATCTGCAGCATGGCCAGTTGCCACACTCCCATCAGATTTTCCAAACTGCTCAGGATTGGTGACAGAGAGTACTAGCACTTCCATGCAGCTGCCTCGTTGCCGCACAGTTAAGGTAAATTACACTCTGCCATCAAAACAAAGTAGTTTACATGGAATGGGATGAGCTCCCACCTAAAGATGAATACCACCTATTGTCAATATAAGTTCTCTCAAAAAAGATCAGAGTCTTTAGTTTTCAAAACTGAAAAAGAAGTGGTTTATACCGATCAAACAGCCTTATTAAATTGCGAATTGGCCAATTGAAAAGGGCTCTATATAAACACAGAGCATATTTTTTTACAGAAGTTTTTAGTTAGTAAACTTCTATCCAAAAGCAAGGTCTTCACTAACTAAAAACTTCTGTAAAAAAAAAAAAAATATGCTCTGTGCTTATATAGATCCCTATTAAAAAAAAAACACTTTTATTGAAGAACCCAATAAGTTGAAATCATTCAATTGAGGCATCATAAGTTAGTTAATATTGGACTTACGTTTGCAGGCCCGAGTTAAGGTGCTATTCAATTGGCCGTGCCCGCAAGTTATGGGCAGATTGCGAAAATCTGAAACCATGGCTGTCGAAAGTAGAATTTGCGTGCTTGAGAGCAAGCCCGTAACTCCCGATGCAGAAACAGCCAATGGAAATCGAGATTGTCATCATGACCAGCCTCCAAGGCCGTAGGACTTTAAAAGCAAAACGGAGGTTGGATGTCAAAGTACTGCAGTCCATGATTAAGCCTTTTGCGAGACCTCCTTGGTACCAGTAACTTGTGGTTAGATATTTGGAATTTGCGGGCTTGACGGAGTGATTAGTCGGAGCAACTGAATAGCGATTTTAGCGTTCAGGACTCTTGCGGCCGTGAAGGATCAAAGGCTTGGAGGGCATTAACTTGAGATTTTACAAATCGCAATGGATGGCAGCACGTAACTCGATCGGAGTCCGCAAACGGAAGGCAATTGAATAGCAAAATAACTTGCGGCCTCCACTTGTAAGCCCGGATCTCAAAATCGGAGCAATTGAATGAGGCTGCTAGACAGGAAATAAGGGAATGGGTAGAAGTACTTTCTCTGTATAAATACATTTTCATAACAAGATTTTAGAGATTCTCAAAAATAGCCCAGTGAAAAATGAAAGAAGACTAAAAATGTGGTTGTGCGATTTAGATAGACATTGAGAGCTGTGATCATCGGATTAGTAAAGATGTGACAGTATTAGTTAAATTGCTCAATAAAGTAAAGGAAGTGTAACAGATGCAATATACACTATCACATGTAACTTGCACATAAAAATAAAAATATATATAATAAGCTAAAACCAAAAATACAGTCAATAGGTGGGCGAGGATCCACAACAGAACCCCCAGACACCAACTTGAACATAATAAAATAAATATAAAAAACTGTATTTATGTGCACTACACTAAGCTATTTTGACATCTGTATTTAAAGGTCATTAGCGTTGGTCGAAATATTGACTCAATAAATAACATAAATTAATTAAATCATTATCATTATTGGCTTTGCACCCAATGAGATTCCAGCCTTTTTGTGCCGCTCTCTTCTGTCATTATTTAAACATGTAGGCTGGAATAACAACCCCAACCACACACACACAAATTGATAAGGTTCCAAGCTGCTTTTGAACACACAAATTGTAACCTTAATGTCTTCACCGAGAAATGATGGACCCAGCTCATTGGAAAATTAAAGCCAAGTGCACGCCCTGGAAAGTTTGGTACTCTTTCTTCTCTTGCAATTGAAAAAAAAAAAAAGACACAAATGGTGCCAGATGGTACAGTTTTCAAGAAGTTGCTATAGTAATGGAAATCAATGGAGGTTTGAAGACAACAATGGGCATGCCTTCCTAACAAATCTAGGTGGGTCCGAGACAAAAACAAACACCACACAGTTAAAATCTACAACTATTATGGTGTTTTTACAGATTCCTTGCTACACTACTAATTTTCTTCACCTTGTAAAAAAATAAATAGATAAAAAATACCTGTATTTGGAATTCTCATTAATCAACCAATTGGAATTAAACACGGTGGTGGGTTCTCCGATGAAGTTCTGCCTTTTAGTAAAACCAATATTTAGTGTTGCCTTAAAAAGGGGGATACATGACTCCAGTAACAAGGGTTAGGTAAAGGAGTGGAGTGTTTGAAAATAAATAAAAAAAATGCCAGACATTAAAGGGATATGTAAGTGAGCTGGATTATGAGTGCATCCATTAGAGGAGAATTACTAGTGTATGAAAACAATTTTTGCATGAAAAAACAACAAAATAAGAATTTAAAACACTTACCCTAAAGTTAGCAAAATATCTTAATTTCTGTCAGTTGAAACTTAGCATTAACACCTTCCAAACCCAGGCTAAATGGGTATATCATTTGAAAAATAGTTTTGGCCAAGAAGGAGGAAGTAAAGACTGAAACATTTGTATCACAGTCTGGCAGTTGCTGTCTTTTTCCCCCTCTCTGCCTGTCTCCTTATGGGCAATTTCAGCTGTGACCCCACTAACCATCATCAACCACACCTAGGGGTGTGCACATCCAGATATCAATATCTAGCATATACATATGTAAGTACATTCAACTTTTCAGTATAATACATATTATTCAGTAACTGTTTATTAGGAAACATTTGAAACCCAGGAAACTTACATATACTTTTAAACCCAAAGTTCACTCCAAGAACCCCACGACAGTGGAAGTCAAATGTACTTGCTGGGAAATATTCTGAACATGAGCAAGGTGCATTGTACGCCCAACAAGAGCTCTGTTTCATAGGCAAAAATAACGGAAAAGTATTTTAAATTTTTTCTACTAATTGATCAAGAGTTGACTTTGTTATTGTCACTTTTCGTTAATGCTTCTATATTTGGGGCCCTCCCACAATAAACTGTACGGGCTGTGAAGTCAAACCCATTATATTTAAACCTTATGGAGGTGTGATCCAATGGAGTCAAAAAGTTGCTTTTTTTAATTTGTAGATTAGGAATCCTCTTTCAGGACTTTTTTTGTATTAAAGGACCATTGTAGTTCCAATTTAAGAAGAGCAAATTATTTTAATTATTCGTTGTAAAATGATTAAATAGGAAGTGTATTAATGATCAATAGCCATATTCAACATTAAAATACATTTTCAAAAAGATTAGAGTATCACCCGAGTGTCCGTCTCCAACCTTGATAAAAGGTCATTAGATGAGGGGTGGGGGCATTTGCTGAGAGAGAGATAGCACTAAAAGGGTTTGTATAGGTACAATCAAATTTGATAAGAGAATAAATAAATAATTGATAAGCTGCGCCAACAGCAAAAGCTTACTGGCAAGTGAAAGCTTGAATATAAAATGTCAAGCCAGTAGAGATCATAGTGTTGGTACATTTGTTGTCTGCAAAAAAAAAAAAAAAAAAAAAAAAAAAAAAAAAAAAAAAAAAAAAATCGCACTTGCCAATTGGGCAATGCCACCTCTCCCAATGGCCTTATAGTGGGCAGAGACCAGCAGCAGCCCGTTTAATTTTTTAAAGTTTAAAAGGGACATGAGAATTATATTTCTTTTTATTCGTTTCATCACAAGAGGGTATTTGTTAATGTGTCTGTGTTTTCTTTTTTCAAATGAAGCTGTCAGAGCACAAAACTTGTTCCTAAGTTTAACTGCTATTTGGGGCTTGTCCTCTGTCAGCCAATGAGATCTACAGACTAAAGTATTATCTCTGCATTTGAAAGAAGTTTAAACAGGTTTTACTTAATATTTACATGCAAAAGATACCTTGTGTAATGTTTAAAACATGCTTCGAAAATACAAATTAATGTTCTTTTAAAAAAAAGGGACCGTCACCCGAAAATCAAGTTCTCGTACATTAAATTATTCTTAAAGAGCAGGAAAAATTGCTTGGGAAATTCCATATTGCCGTATTTATATGCAAATAAGTGGTTTGAGGATATTAATTAATTATTGGCTTTGAATTGCTAATTAGGATTATAGTTTGCTTGCCTCTTTCTGAAGGGGCCAAAATAAAGACCTATAATGTGATATAGAAGTTAGACACCCTCTCCCACCCTTATGAAGTACTCTGAGCCACAAATTAGAGTACAGGAGCCGCAAATTAGCATACAGTGGTACACATTTGCATACAGGAGCAGCAAAATCAATTCTTAATATTTAAGAAATGATTTACTGTAGAGAAAAACTGCTAGCACAATGTATATACAGTTTTTAATGTTCTTTAAAATGAAATCTGCTTCCTGTTGGGGTGACCCTATCATTTTTGCTTTTATAACATTAATGATCAATGCAATTAAAAGATCTAGCTTATGTTGTCAGGGGGTTACAGTGGTCATTTTATTTATATACAAAATATTTATAGGAGCCTGAGAGTCTGGAAGAAAGCTCATATTCAAATTTAGGAACCCTAGAAATATATACATAGGGGTGGAAATTTCCTTGGCACCATAGCTCCAATTTTTTTTTATATTTTTCCAAAGTATAATTCATCTCTATGAAAGGCTAGGGAAAATCTTCCTAGCTCCTAAGTTTTAAATATATTTCTCCAACCCGTTCTGTGGGTTTTTTGTGGAGTCCTTCAGTCGTATCCGTCTCTAGGTGACCATATGGATGCAGCACACCAGACATCTGTCAGTTAAAACTAAATGAGCACAACCATAAACAATCAACTTGAACATCAAAATGACAACAATAAAAATTTGAAGGCTGGCAATGCTGTTTGCCACACAATGCAAGGCTCTCACCCCTCTAACTTGTGGGCCTCGTGATGAGCACCTTCCGCACGGGCCTCTCACACGTGTACTTTATGGCCCTTGCGATGAGCGACTGACGCTCATTAAAGGCCTCAGCCAACCTGCCACTTTCATTCCTCAATGAGCACCTTTGGCACTCATTGCGAGCCTCTCGCTTTACGGGCGTTGCGAGCCCTGCAATGAGCACTCCTTGCAGACGTTGTCCAACCTGCCACTTTTGTGCTCATCGCGATCCTCTCCCCTGTGTCTCTTTTCCCCCCCTCTCTCACCCATATGTCTCTTTCCATCGTCTCCACCTCCCGTGTCTTTCTCCTCTCTCTCCCTGCTCAAGTCTTGTGTGCCTTGGGATGAGCGCCTTTGCTTATTCCCCCCCCCCCCCAAGTCTTTGCAGCGATCGGCTAAGTGTTACGGGCTTCGGCCTCGTTTTGAGCCTTTCCAAACCGTTACGTTTTACGGCCGCCAGTTTTTCTCTTGCTTAGCCGATTTTCGATCTCGGGAAAACGCCAATTACGCCTCAAATTAGCTTGCAACCTTACTCACGGGCTCCCCACCTGTCCCCCCTGTGCTGTATGCGAGGTTGGAAGTAAATTTTTTTATTAATTGGCATCTTTTGGCGGTCTTCTGACAGTTTCCAAGTTACCAACTTTGAAAAATATTTCGGCCATTAAAGCCTTTGGCGCTGATTGCTAGCATGAGCGCCTTTAAAACAGGCTCGACATGAGGGCCAAACCCCCTCACTGCAGCCCCCGTCATTTAAAAATGTCAAAGTCTTGCCGTTGCCGTTTATTGTGCAAGCCCGTAACTTGCAACATTGTGTGACCAATATTCATAACTCACCACAACTATTATATGTGATGGCTTGAATGGGTTGCCACTTCCTTCTCCAGTGGACCTCAGGTTTGTCTGACCTCTCAACTAAGACCTGCCCATCTTGTGTTTACCCTGCATGGTATAGCTCACAGCTTCACGGAAGGGCTATGTGTGTTTAGATAGAAAGACATTGGACATGTGGCACTTACTTTGATTCATGATGGACTCACAGCAGCTGTGAGATTACGCATGTAATAATGATTATATGGATCACAGGAATTGTATTATCACAATTTATCGGTTACATGACCTTTAAACATCATAAAGCGTGCAGGTTAGATACGCCGTGTGGGAGTTTGTGTCGTATAAACACATAGAAACTGGAATGTGATGGGTCATCCTGTGATCTGCAAAAAATCATGTGGCCATTATGAGTAATGCACTAAATCATGTGACTCGAGTAATATAGTATGTACACTTTGCATGTTCATGTCTGTACGGTGACAAAACACCTGACCGGGAGACTTAGCACCGAGTCATATGATGCTTCACTTTCCATGCACTTTGCATTATTATAATATATTATAGCTGAATTTTTAACCCTGTTTTTTTTCTATATTCTAGAAGAGAAACATAAATTTGACCAGAGATCACAACAGAAAAAAAGGCCCATGTTGTCTACCCATTAGATCTACTCAAAACTTGGCTTAATTAGGCTTCAAGTCAACATTATACTTATCCACAGCTTGCTTAAAGGGATATGGAAGTATTCTGGATTTTACAAGGTATATAATATCTATTTCTAAGACGTGCTTATAAGCTCTTTTTTTACTGCCTAAATCAAACAAACTAGTGCCTGTATAGGTCTGCCCACTGCAGTGTATCCAGACACAGACTCTGTAGGGCTGAATGTGCAGTGTTGTATCCTAGCCTATCAGAGACCAGGTCTCAGCAGCATGTTGCTGAGAGACGATCACTGATTGGTTAGTATCAGGGACAGCGCAACAAGTGAAGCAGAGTCTCTGTCTTTGCTAGATGCAGAGGGCAGACCCAAACAGGGACTATTTGTTTGTTTTTAGGCAGTAAAAACAGAGCCTATAAGCTTTTGTTAATAGAAAGTTCATATATATATATATATATATATATATATATATATATATATATATATATATATATATATATATATATATATATATATATATATATATATATATATATATATATATATATATATATACACACACACACACACACTAATAAAATGCTGAAAAACTACCATATCCATTTAAGTTAATTAACTGTGCATGCTTAGACTGCAGGGAGTTAATTAAGGGTCCGAGCATGCCCAGTGGTTATAAAACTAAAGAAAACCGATTGAAGGGCTAATCAGCAATTATCCGCCATTAGTAAGAGGCGGATCAGACTGTTCCTAGCAGCTGGATCGTAAGAATTGACTGCCCAATAAAAATTCAGTGTTTACAGTAGGAAAATGCATTTTAATAATAAAGGTCTGGTTATTGCCTATAGTTACCCAGACCCTTCACCCAACTTCCTTCTACAATGCCCCCTATGGCGACTCTTCTGTCCCAGTGTGTCTTATATAGTTTTTTTTTTTTTATCTTTCTGCACTTGTGAATAGACATCACTTGTAACATCGGCATTTCTTCTGACTTGAGACGTTGCATCTCCAGAATGGCTGGAATTTTTGTCCAATGAAAAAGCATCACTATATACTTCAAGACCCTTCATTTTTACTTAATTATGAATAATGAACCCCAGAAATATCCAAGACAAAAAAAAAAAACTTCTGAAACAAATCAGTTTCATCAGAAAAATGTGGTTTATGGAAATGTAGAGAAACCAGTTCCGAAAAAGACTTTTCAGGTTTATGTAAAAACAAAAAGGGCTGCCCTATAGAATTAAAGAACACTGTAGTGTTACAACAAATCACTGCCTAATTACCTCCTCCCATCCTGTAGAGCATGGTACAAGCTGTGAATCTCCATATTTCATCTTTCAAATATTGACAGCAGGTATTAGATTTGGTGGCTCCAGTAGAAGATGCTACACCACATGGGCAGATAGCAAGCTGCTTGTTGTGCATGTGGCATGTGCATTATGCAATATGGAGATTCACAGTTTGCTGCCCATCCACCTGACAAAAGGGAGGGGGACATTTTTTTTTTTTTTAAAACCTATATGAATAGGCGCTATATGTTTTAATCAGGCATTTATATTCAATAACATTCCCAACCAATGATTTAGACAAGGAGTAAACCTCTAGGTGTACACAAAAGCATACAATTGATTGTTTAAAAAAAAAAAAAAAAAAAAAAATGGTGAAAGTGTAAGATATTTGCGCTTAAGAGTTAGGGAATTTAAACAAATACTTTCTCAAGAAAGGTCTGCATAGGTAGATCTATGGTATTCCCAGTAGTAACATACGGGTGTGAGAGCTGGACCATAAAGAAGTCTGAGTGCCATAGAATTGACACCTTTGAATTGTGGTGTTGGAGAAGACTGCTTAGAGTCCCTCGGACTGCAAGTAGATACAATATATCAGTACTTTAGATAATCAAGACAAACTGTTAACTGGAAGATTTGCTTATGAGGCTAAAGCTCAAATATTATGGCCATATCATGAGACGGCAGGATTCCCGAGGGAAAACTCTGATGACAGAAGCAGAGATGAGGTCATGGAGTCAATGAGCATGAGCTTGAGGGAGCTCAGAGAGGCAGTGGCTGACAGATGAGGTTCATAGGGTCACAGAGAGTCAGACACAACAACAACAACAACAACAACAACTCTATACAGGACCATCAATTAACACACATAAGGGTTTATTAAAGAAAAAGAGCAATATAGAATACAAATGTGGGGGGGGGGGGGGGGGGGGGAGATTCGAACCCATAACCTTCAGGTCTAAAAAGTAGATGCTTTTACCCACTGCACCATGTTTCTGTATGGTATGCAATATATAAAAATTAATAAAGCTAAAAAAAAATTATGATATTTGCAGCATAAACTTAATTATCTACACCGTTTCCAGTGCTATACCAGCACTAACTAAACCAGAAGACAATATCCAAGTTGATTTAATAAATGTGCAGAGTACATATGATTTTAAAATAGAAATATTATCACAATTTTTAAAGAGGTCTTTAACCACTACCCAGACTTTATAAATAATCAATCTGCACAATAAAAACATCATTAAGAGTAATAAAGTATATGTAAACATTGATATGAAAAGTTAGCACACAAAATCACCAAACCATTTTAATACTTCATTGCTCAGGAGTTATCCAACGACATCTTCCCGTCCCCTGAATGCTAGTGGAGTTTTACACCGGGCAAGGAAAAAGGATGCACACGCAGCAAAAACATGTTTTATCTGAACGTCCCGGTACACGAGAACAAGCAACCTTCTGTTCAGGGATCTTTGCTGATTTACTGGCTACACTAGAGCGCTCTTGGACGGAGGAAGTAATGGCTTTTTATGTATTCCAAGCAGGAGTGAATACTTAGAGGAGCCCTAGACCACGACCCAGTTAATACTTCCTTTGCACCTAGATCTGTCCCCATCCTAGCAAAAAAAGATGATATCTGCACAAGACACAGATGGCGCTGCCTATTTTAGCATATAAGGGGAGCCAACAGAAGAAATCTTGAACTATGAGAGGCGAGCCCAGGGCCATGGGGGGCAGAGTGCCCGCAACGAACATAGCGATGGCCTCACTGCGGATTTAGTGGCGTCGACTTGCGCCACATCGGAGGGGAGAATAGTTCTTTGCCTTCCCTGGAACTTGATTGTGTCCGAAAACTCATAGCGCCCTCTGGCGCAGGCAAATATATATATCCTAGGTCAGTCTACATTTATTAGTCGCCTTTTTGTTGGGATCAGTAGCGCAGTATTTATTTCATGGGTGTATTATGGTTTTATGCGGTCCTAGGCGCATTCAGATATGTGCGCCCTCAATGACCCCCCAGTTACTCCTCCTCCTTTCCTCTTGCTAAATGCCAGTCATAAGCTTACCATACACCTATACTATATATATATATATATATATATATATATATATATATATATATATATATATATATATACACACACACACACACACACACTTTAACCCTTTAGTAGAAGAGGGGTTAGCAATGCACCCATTATAACAGGGCTGAACTACTTAAAAGGTAACGCAGCAGCTGTTAATGATTATATCCTCACCACATTAATTAACAAACTGTTAAATATTAGAAAATAACGAATAAGACAGAACATTTTCTCGGGCAAGAAACAAAACCCAATGTAACCCACAACAGATCCTATACTTATAGACACACCCAAACACAAATTCTTAATTGATCATTATTATAAGATGTTACTTACCATAAAGATAAGACTGAGCAGGAGGAGGAAGGATTTGGAGGTGAACACTGCCAGCCCCATGTTTCCTTGATCTGTTGGCAGAATATTTTGTGCTAAACTTTGTCTGACCCTCTCCCAAGCAGCTCCTTAAGGTCTGTGCTAGTCTGAGCTCTCTCTGTCCAGATGTCTCCTCCCTGCAGTCACATGAAGAATTTCCAGCTAATCACATCCCCTGACTCCCCTATGTCACTAGACATACAGATATTAAAGGTGTAGGCCACACAGCAGCCAATGAGCTATGAGCATGCAGATAGTATACACTGTTACAGATGATTTAATTCATGTTAATTCAATTACAATTTTATTTTGATTAATTTAGCATATTTTAAGTAGTTTTGCAAACACGCTCTGTAGATCTTAAAGTAATTTAATATATTTAAAAATGCACAGTAATAAAAATAAATGAAAAGATGGGCACATTTAGCCTGTGGGCATTAGGAGATTTGGATTGATTAGGTTCCTTTGCCAATTTGGTCATGTAATCCAATGTTTTAACTAGACGTGGGCAAGAATATAATAAAATTTCAAGTTGCCAAAGAGGGTCGCATTTTAAGGATCTATCCTGTTATGTGCACGCACGGGAAGCCTCCTGATGCTGTGCGAAACCCAATGTACTCCATAAACCCCTAACACCCTACACCCCTTGCCGGCCCTAACACTAACCCCTACACCAGATACCAGCCCTAACTCTAATCCTAACCCCTTAATCCTAACCCTAACCTCCTATACCCCTTGCCGGCCCTAACTCTAACCCCCTACACCACTTTCCGGCCCTAAACCTAACCCTCCAACCCTGACCCTACCCCTAAGCCCCTAACCCCCTACACCCCTTGCCAGCCCTAACCCTAACCTCCTAATCCTCTTAGCCTAACCCTAGCCCCCTAAAAGTAATTTCCTAAACCTAAGCCCCTAACCCTAAGCCCCTAACCCCCTATACCACTTACCACTAACCCTACCCTCTAAACCAACCCGAAAACACCTCACCACTTACCGGCCACTTCATTGGGACATCGGTGGCGCGCTTCCCGTGCGTTCACATATCAGGATAGGTCCCATTTTAATATACAGTTACCAGATATTCCTGCTTTCAGGGCACAGTTTCCTAAAAAATGTCCCAAGAAAAGAAAAGTACTCAGATGTCAAAATAGACAGGTAGCAGTGTCACTAGATAGCTTCTAGGCATTTAAATGTAACTGGGAGAGTCCTTTCCCTTTTTAAATTCACCAGCAGTGGTGGCCACCGACTGCTAGATGGCGCTGCTGATTTTCAGAGCCAATACCATAGAGTTAGGGTTAGAGACTGTTAGGGTTAGGGTGAGGGGTTAGGGTTAGTTTAAGGGTTAGGGTAACCTTCTAAGGTTACAATTTGTCTCAAATATTGTCAGCGCTACAAAATATCGACAGCACCATCAAGCGGACACTTGCCGCAACTGCTGCTGTCACTGGTGAAGAATTTGAAATGGGATAGATCCACGGGGAGTTATAAATGCTCTATATCAAAATCAGTTCCAAGTACAGGCAGATATAAACAAGGTATTGCCCCTTAGAAACACTTTTAGGAAAGGAAAAATATAATTTAGAATATAACTTTTATTGATATGCATTAAAACAAAGTTTTTTTATATATATATATATATATATATATATATATATATATATTAAAATCAGGGTCCTAATCATGAAGCTGCATTGTGAACATCTATTGTGCCGTTTGCAATATTACATATTGTATAATTTCCTTGTTCTTCTCCCCTGTACAGCGCTACAGAATATTTTGGCGCAATACAAATAAAAGATAATAATAGATAGATAGATAGATAGATAGGTAGGTAGATAGGTAGGTAGATAGATAGGTAGATAGATAGATAGGTAGATAGGTAGATAGATAGATAGATAGATAGATAGATAGATAGATAGATAGATAGATAGATAGATAGATAGATAGATAGATGCAGCAGTAGATCTATAATCAAGGATGGTATATCAAGGATTAAATAACCAGGATTTAAAATAGATTGGTTAAAGTTCATAGAAATTAATAATAATGTTTTTGTCCCTTACAAAATATTAATAACCAAAAAATAAAAAATCATGTATAAAGCCACCAACAATAATACACCCTCTTATATCTCTGCTCGTATCTCAAAATACTCCCCCACCCTCCCTCACCTTCTTCTTTCCTCCTCCCTTACCACCTCCTCTTACTCCCATCTCCAGGACTTATCTTGTGCTGCCCCTATTCTTTGTAACTCCTTGCCTCGCTCCACTAGACTATCCTCCTGCCTGAAATCCTTCAAAACCTCACTAAACCACATTTATTTAATGAGGCGTATCACCTTTATACTTTATATGCCCAATGTATCTATCACCTTCCAAATCTCTTAGATTGTAAGTTTGCGAGTTTTTAATCATAGAGGATGCTTGAAAAAGTCCTCTCTATGCAAGATTATAAACTCAAAAACAGCGCTCTTTTTTCATTTAGTCTGTATTGATATTGTTTTTATGTTCTGTTTCATTCTACGTATGTCACTGCGGAATATGGAGGCGCAATATAAATATTAGATAATAATAATAAAATCACTTTGACCATTACTTTGCTAGTCTTACGTTCATCTGCTGTTCCCTTACACTAGTGGAGATATCTTGTGCATATCTGTCTGTACTTGCAATTGAAATGCCAGGTATTTACCCTGAGTTTATAGGAAAAAAATGATTTTGAGGTTGGTATCTTTAGCTGTAAATCATCTCCCCCCTCCCTCCCTACAAGTCACCCTCCAGCAGGACACTCTCCTCCATCTCTCTCTCTAGCTCAGACCCTGCATGTCACCCTCCAGCAGGACACCCTCCTCCATCTCTAGCTCAGACCCTGCATGTCACCCTCCAGCAGGACACCCTCCTCCAGCTCTCTTTCTAGCTCAGATCCCGCATGTCACCCTCCAGCAGGACACCCTCATCCAGCTCTATCTCTCTAGCTCAGACCTTGCATGTCACCCTCCAGCAGGACACCCTCCCCCGTCTCTCTCTAGCTCAGACGCTGCATGTCACCCTCCAGCAGGACACCCTCCTCCATCTCTCTCTCTAGCTCAGACCCTGCATGTCACCCTCCAGCAGGACACCCTCCTCCATCTCTAGCTCAGACCCTGCATGTCACCCTCCAGCAGGACACCATCCTCCTTCTCTCTCTCTAGCTCAGACCCTGCATGTCACCCTCCAGCAGGACACCATCCTCCTTCTCTCTCTATAGCTCAGACCCTGCATGTCACCCTCCAGCAGGACACCCTCCTCCAGCTCTCTCTCTAGCTCAGATCCTGCATGTCACCCTCCAGCAGGACACCCTCCTCCATCTCTAGCTCAGACCCTGCATGTCACCCTCCAGCAGGACACCATCCTCCTTCTCTCTCTATAGCTCAGACCCTGCATGTCACCCTCCAGCAGGACACCCTCCTCCAGCTCTCTCTCTAGCTCAGATCCTGCATGTCACCCTCCAGCAGGACACCCTCCTCCATCTCTAGCTCTGACCCTGTATGTCACCCTCCAGCAGGACACACTCCTCAAGCTCTCTCTCTAGCTCAGACCCTGCATGTCACCCTCCAGCAGGACACCCTCCTCCATCTCTCTCTCTAGCTCAGACCCTGCCTGTCACCCTCCAGCAGGACACCCTCCAACATCTCTCTCTCTAGCTCAGACCCTGCATGTCACCCTCCAACAGGACACCCTCCTTCATCTATCTCTCTTGCTCAGACCCTGCATGTCACCCTCCAACAGGACACCCTCCTTCATCTATCTCTCTTGCTCAGACCCTGCATGTCACCCTCCACCAGGACACCCTCCTCCATCTCTCTCTTTAGCTCAGATCCTGCATGTCACCATCCAGCAGAACACCCTCCTCCATCTCTCTCTCTAGCTCAGACCCTACAAGTCACCCTCCAGCAGGAAACCATCCTCCATCTCTCTCTCTAGCTCAGATCCTGCATGTCACCCTCCAGCAGGACACCATCCTCCATCTCTCTCTCTAGCTCAGACCCCGCATGTCACGCTCCAGCAGGACACCCTCCTCCATCTCTCTCTCTAGCTCAGACCCTGCATGTCACTCTCCAGCAGGACACCCTCCTCCAGCTCTATCTCTCTAGCTCAGACCTTGCATGTCACCCTCCAGAAGGACACCCTCCTCCATCTCTCTCTCTAGCTCAGACCCCGCATGTCACGCTCCAGCAGGACACCCTCCTCCATCTCTCTCTAGCTCAGATCCTGCATGTCACCCTCCAGCAGGACACCCTCCTCCATCTCTATCTCTAGCTCAGACCCCGCATGTCACCCTCCACCAGGACACCCTCCTCCATCTCTTTCTCTAGCTCAGACCCTGCATGTCACCATCCAGCAGGACACCCTCCTCCATCTTTCTCTCTAGTTCAGACCCCGCATGTCACCCTCCAGCAGGACACCCTCCTCCATCTCTCTCTCTAGCTCACTCCCTGCATGTCACCCTCCAGCAGGACACCCTCCTCCATCTCTCTCTCTAGCTCAGACCCTGCATGTCACCCTCCAGCAGGACACCCTCCTCCATCTCTCTCTCTAGCTCACACCCTGCATGTCACCCTCCAGCAGGACACCCTCCTCCATCTCTCTCTCTAGCTCAGACCCTGTATGTCACCCTCCAGCAGGACACCCGCCTCCATCTCTCTCTCTAGCTCACACCCTGCATGTCACCCTTCAGCAGGACACCCTCCTCCATCTCTCTCTCTAGCTCAGACCCTGCATGTCACCCTCCAGCAGGACACCCGCCTCCATCTCTCTCTCTAGCTCACACCCTGCATGTCACCCTTCAGCAGGACACCCTCCTCCATCTCTCTCTCTAGCTCACACCCTGCATGTCACTCTCCAGCAGGACACCCTCCTCCATCTCTCTCTCTAGCTCAGACCCTGCATGTCACCCTCCAGCAGGACACCCTCCTCCAGCTCTCTCTCTAGCTCAGATCCTGCATGTCACCATCCAGCAGGACACCCTCCTCCATCTTTATCTCTAGCTCAGACCCTGCATGTCACCCTCCAGCAGGACACCCTCCTCCATCTCTCTCTCTAGCTGAGACCCTGCATGTCACCATCCAGCAGGACACCCTCCTCCATCTCTCTCTCTAGCTCAGACCCTGCATGTCACCCTCCAACAGGACACCCTACTCCATCTCTCTCTCTAGCTCAGACCCTGCATGTCACCCTCCAGCAGGACATCCTCCTCCATCTCTCTCTCTCTAGCTCAGACCCTGCATGTCACCCTCCAGTAGGACACCCTCCTCCATCTCTCTCTCTAGCTCAGACCCCTGCATGTCACCCTCCAGCAGGACACCCTCTTCCATCTCTCTCTCTCTAGCTAAGACCCTGCATGTCACCCTCCAGCAGGACACCCTCCCCCATCTCTCTCTCTAGCTCAGACCCTGCATGTCACCCTCCAGCAGGACACCATCCTCCATCTCTCTCTCTAGCTCAGACCCTGCCTGTCACCCTCCAGCAGGACACCCTCCTCCATCTATCTCTCTAGCTCAGACCCTGCATGTCACCCTCCAGCAGGACACCCTCCTCCATCTCTCTCTCTAGCTCAGACCCTGCATGTCACCCTCCAGCAGGACACCCTCCTCGAGCTCTCTCTCTCTAGCTCAGATCCTGCATGTCACCTCCAGCAGGACACCCTCCTCCATCTCTCTCTCTCTAGCTCAGACCCTGCATGTCACCCTCCAGCAGGACACACTCCTCCAGCTCTCTCTCTTGCTCAGACCCTGCATGTCACCCTCCATCAGGACACCCTCCTCCAGCTGTCTCTCTAGTTCAGACCCTGCATGTCACCCTCCAGCAGGACACCCTCCTCCAGCTGTCTCTCTAGTTCAGACCCTGCATGTCACCCTCCAGAAGGACACCCTCCTCCATCTCTATCTCAAGCTCAGATCCTGCATGTCACCTCCAGCAGGACACCCTCCTCCATCTCTCTCTCTAGCTCAGACCCTGCATGTCACCCTCCAACAGGACACCCTCCTCCATCTCTAGCTCAGACCCTGCATGTCACCCTCCAGCAGGACACCCTCCTCCATCTCTAGCTCAGACCCTGCATGTCACCTCCAGCAGGACACCCTCCTCCATCTCTCTCTCTAGCTCAGACCCTGCATGTCACCCTCCAACAGGACACCCTCCTCCATCTCTAGCTCAGACCCTGCATGTCACCCTCCAGCAGGACACCCTCCTCCATCTCTAGCTCAGACCCTGCATGTCACCCTCCAGCAGGACACCCTCCTCCATCTCTCTCTCTAGCTCAGACCCTGCATGTCACCCTCCAGCAGGACATCCTCCTCCAGCTCTCCCTCACTAGCTCAGATCCTGTATGTCACCCTCCAGCAGGACACCCTCCTCCATCTCTCTCTCTAGCTCAGACCCTGCATGTCACCCTCCAGCAGGGACATCCTCCTCCAGCTCTCCCTCACTAGCTCAGATCCTGTATGTCACCCTCCAGCAGGACACCCTCCTCCATCTCTCTCTCTAGCTCAGATCCTGTATGTCACCCTCCAGCAGGACACCCTCCCCCATCTCTCTCTAGCTCAGACCCTGCATGTCACCCTCCAGCAGGACACCCTCCTCCATCTCTCTCTCTCTAGCTCAGACCCTGCAGGTCACCCTCCAGCAGGACACCCGCCTCCATCTCTCTCTCTAGCTCACACCCTGCATGTCACCCTTCAGCAGGACACCCTCCTCCATCTCTCTCTCTAGCTCACACCCTGCATGTCACTCTCCAGCAGGACACCCTCCTCCATCTCTCTCTCTAGCTCAGACCCTGCATGTCACCCTCCAGCAGGACACCCTCCTCCAGCTCTCTCTCTCTAGCTCAGATCCTGCATGTCACCCTCCAGCAGGACACCCTCCTCCATCTCTCTCTCTAGCTCAGACCCTGCATGTCACCCTCCAACAGGACACCCTACTCCATCTCTATCTCTAGCTCAGACCCTGCATGTCACCCTCCAGCAGGACATCCTCCTCCATCTCTCTCTCTAGCTCACACCCTGCATGTCACCCTCCAGCAGGACACCCTCCTCCATCTCTCTCTCTAGCTCAGACCTTGCATGTCACCCTCCAGCAGGACACCCTCCTCCAGCTCTCTCTCTAGCTCAGATCCTGCATGTCACCCTCCAGCAGGACACCTTCCTTCATCGCACTCTCTAGCTCAGACCCTGCATGTCACCCTTCAGTAGGACACCCTCCTCCATCTCTCTCTCTAGCTCAGACCCTGCATGTCACCCTCCAGCAGGACACCCTCTTCCATCTCTCTCTCTCTAGCTAAGACCCTGCATGTCACCCTCCAGCAGGACACCCTCCCCCATCTCTCTCTAGCTCAGACCCTGCATGTCACCCTCCAGCAGGACACCCTCCTCCATCTCTCTCTCTAGCTCAGACCCTGCATGTCACCCTCCAGCAGGACACCATCCTCCATCTCTCTCTCTAGCTCAGACCCTGCCTGTCACCCTCCAGCAGGACACCCTCCTCCATCTATCTCTCTAGCTCAGACCCTGCATGTCACCCTCCAGCAGGACACCCTCCTCCATCTCTCTCTCTAGCTCAGACCCTGCATGTCACCCTCCAGCAGGACACCCTCCTCGAGCTCTCTCTCTCTAGCTCAGATCCTGCATGTCACCTCCAGCAGGACACCATCCTCCATCTCTCTCTCTCTAGCTCAGACCCTGCATGTCACCCTCCAGCAGGACACACTCCTCCAGCTCTCTCTCTAGCTCAGACCCTGCATGTCACCCTCCAGCAGGACACCCTCCTCGAGCTCTCTCTCTCTAGCTCAGATCCTGCATGTCACCTCCAGCAGGACACCCTCCTCCATCTCTCTCTCTCTAGCTCAGACCCTGCATGTCACCCTCCAGCAGGACACACTCCTCCAGCTCTCTCTCTTGCTCAGACCCTGCATGTCACCCTCCAGCAGGACACCCTCCTCCAGCTGTCTCTCTAGTTCAGACCCTGCATGTCACCCTCCAGAAGGACACCCTCCTCCATCTATCTCTCTCTAGCTCAGACCCTGCATGTCACCCTCAAGCAGGACACACTCCTCCAGCTCTCTCTCTTGCTCAGACCCTGCATGTCACCCTCCAGCAGGACACCCTCCTCCATCTCTCTCTCTCTAGCTCAGACCCTGCATGTCACCCTCCAGCAGGACACCCTCCTCCAGCTGTCTCTCTAGTTCAGATCCTGCATGTCACCTCCAGCAGGACACCCTCCTCCATCTCTCTCTCTCTAGCTCAGACCCTGCATGTCACCCTCCAGCAGGACACCCTCCTCCATCTCTCTCTCTAGCTCAGATCCTGCATGTCACCTCCAGCAGGACACCCTCCTCCATCTCTCTCTCTCTAGCTCAGACCCTGCATGTCACCCTCCAGCAGGACACCCTCCTCCATCTCTCTCTCTAGCTCAGACCCTGCATGTCACCCTCCAGCAGGACATCCTCTACCAGCTCTCCCTCACTAGCTCAGATCCTGTATGTCACCCTCCAGCAGGACACCCTCCTCCATCTCTCTCTCTAGCTCAGACCCTGCATGTCACCCTCCAGCAGGACATCCTCCTCCAGCTCTCCCTCACTAGCTCAGATCCTGTATGTCACCCTCCAGCAGGACACCCTCCTCCATCTCTCTCTCTAGCTCAGATCCTGTATGTCACCCTCCAGCAGGACACCCTCCCCCATCTCTCTCTAGCTCAGACCCTGCATGTCACCCTCCAGCAGGACACCCTCCTCCATCTCTCTCTCTCTAGCTCAGACCCTGCAGGTCACCCTCCAGCAGGACACCCTCCTCCATCTCTCTCTCTAGCTCAGACCCTGCATGTCACCCTCCAGCAGGACACCCTCCTCCATCTCTCTCTCTAGCTCAGACCCTGCATGTCACCCTCCAGCAGGACACCCTCCTCTCTCTCTCTCTCTCTCTAGCTCAGATCCTGCATGTCACCTCCAGCAGGACACCCTCCTCGATCTCTCTCTCTCTAGCTCAGACCCTGCATGTCACCCTCCAGCAGGACACCCTCCTCCATCTCTCTCTCTTGCTCAGACCCTGCATGTCACCCTCCATCAGGACACCCTCCTCCAGCTGTCTCTCTAGTTCAGACCCTGTATGTCACCCTCCAGCAGGACACCCTCCTCCAGCTGTCTCTCTAGTTCAGACCCTGCATGTCACCCTCCAGAAGGACACCCTCCTCCATCTCTATCTCGAGCTCAGATCCTGCATGTCACCTCCAGCAGGACACCCTCCTCCATCTCTCTCTCTCTAGCTCAGACCCTGCATGTCACCCTCCAGCAGGACACCCTCCTCCATCTCTCTCTCTAGCTCAGACCCTGCATGTCACCCTCCAGCAGGACATCCTCCTCCAGCTCTCCCTCACTAGCTCAGATCCTGTATGTCACCCTCCAGCAGGACACCCTCCTCCATCTCTCTCTCTAGCTCAGACCCTGCATGTCACCCTCCAGCAGGACATCCTCCTCCAGCTCTCCCTCACTAGCTCAGATCCTGTATGTCACCCTCCAGCAGGACACCCTCCTCCATCTCTCTCTCTAGCTCAGATCCTGTATGTCACCCTCCAGCAGGACACCCTCCCCCATCTCTCTCTAGCTCAGACCCGGCATGTCACCCTCCAGCAGGACACCCTCCTCCATCTCTCTCTCTCTAGCTCAGACCCTGCAGGTCACCCTCCAGCAGGACACCCGCCTCCATCTCTCTCTCTAGCTCACACCCTGCATGTCACCCTTCAGCAGGACACCCTCCTCCATCTCTCTCTCTAGCTCACACCCTGCATGTCACTCTCCAGCAGGACACCCTCCTCCATCTCTCTCTCTAGCTCAGACCCTGCATGTCACCCTCCAGCAGGACACCCTCCTCCATCTCTCTCTCTAGCTCAGACCCTGCATGTCACCATCCAGAAGGACACCCTCCTCCATCTCTCTCTCTAGCTCAGACCCTGCATGTCACCCTCCAACAGGACACCCTACTCCATCTCTATCTCTAGCTCAGACCCTGCATGTCACCCTCCAGCAGGACATCCTCCTCCATCTCTCTCTCTCTAGCTCAGACCCTGCATGTCACCCTCCAGTAGGACACCCTCCTCCATCTCTCTCTCTAGCTCAGACCCTGCATGTCACCCTCCAGCAGGACACCCTCTTCCATCTCTCTCTCTCTAGCTAAGACCCTGCATGTCACCCTCCAGCAGGACACCCTCCCCCATCTCTCTCTCTAGCTCAGACCCTGCATGTCACCCTCCAGCAGGACACCATCCTCCATCTCTCTCTCTAGCTCAGACCCTGCCTGTCACCCTCCAGCAGGACACCCTCCTCCATCTATCTCTCTAGCTCAGACCCTGCATGTCACCCTCCAGCAGGACACCCTCCTCCATCTCTCTCTCTAGCTCAGACCCTGCATGTCACCCTCCAGCAGGACACCCTCCTCGAGCTCTCTCTCTCTAGCTCAGATCCTGCATGTCACCTCCAGCAGGACACCCTCCTCGAGCTCTCTCTCTCTAGCTCAGACCCTGCATGTCACCCTCCAGCAGGACACCCTCCTCCAGCTCTCTCTCTTGCTCAGACCCTGCATGTCACCCTCCATCAGGACACCCTCCTCCAGCTGTCTCTCTAGTTCAGACCCTGCATGTCACCCTCCAGCAGGACACCCTCCTCCAGCTGTCTCTCTAGTTCAGACCCTGCATGTCACCCTCCAGCAGGACACCCTCCTCCATCTCTATCTCGAGCTCAGATCCTGCATGTCACCTCCAGCAGGACATCCTCCTCCAGCTCTCCCTCACTAGCTCAGATCCTGTATGTCACCCTCCAGCAGGACACCCTCCTCCATCTCTCTCTCTAGCTCAGACCCTGCATGTCACCCTCCAGCAGGACATCCTCCTCCAGCTCTCCCTCACTAGCTCAGATCCTGTATGTCACCCTCCAGCAGGACACCCTCCTCCATCTCTCTCTCTAGCTCAGATCCTGTATGTCACCCTCCAGCAGGACACCCTCCCCCATCTCTCTCTAGCTCAGACCCTGCATGTCACCCTCCAGCAGGACACCCTCCTCCATCTCTCTCTCTCTAGCTCAGACCCTGCAGGTCACCCTCCAGCAGGACACCATCCTCCATCTCTCTCTCTAGCTCAGACCCTGCATGTCACCCTCCAGCAGGACACCCTCCTCCATCTCTCTCTCTAGCTCAGACCCTGCATGTCACCCTCCAGCAGGACACCCTCCTCGAGCTCTCTCTCTAGCTCAGATCCTGCATGTCACCTCCAGCAGGACACCCTCCTCGATCTCTCTCTCTCTAGCTCAGACCCTGCATGTCACCCTCCAGCAGGACACCCTCCTCCATCTCTCTCTCTAGCTCAGACCCTGCATGTCACCCTCCAACAGGACACCCTACTCCATCTCTATCTCTAGCTCAGACCCTGCATGTCACCCTCCAGCAGGACATCCTCCTCCATCTCTCTCTCTCTAGCTCAGACCCTGCATGTCACCCTCCAGCAGGACACCCTCCTCCATCTCTCTCTCTAGCTCGCACCCTGCATGTCACCCTCCAGCAGGACACCCTCCTCCATCTCTCTCTCTAGCTCAGACCCTGCATGTCACCCTCCAGTAGGACACCCTCCTACATCTCTCTCTCTAGCTCAGACCCTGCATGTCACCCTCCAGCAGGACACCCTCTTCCATCTCTCTCTCTCTAGCTAAGACCCTGCATGTCACCCTCCAGCAGGACACCCTCCCCCATCTCTCTCTAGCTCAGACCCTGCATGTCACCCTCCAGCAGGACACCCTCCCCCATCTCACTCTCTAGCTCAGACCCTGCATGTCACCCTCCAGCAGGACACCATCCTCCATCTCTCTCTCTAGCTCAGACCCTGCCTGTCACCCTCCAGCAGGACACCCTCCTCCATCTATCTCTCTAGCTCAGACCCTGCATGTCACCCTCCAGCAGGACACCCTCCTCCATTTCTCTCTCTAGCTCAGACCCTGCATGTGACCCTCCAGCAGGACACCCTCCTCGAGCTCTCTCTCTCTAGCTCAGATCCTGCATGTCACCTCCAGCAGGACACCCTCCTCCATCTCTCTCTCTCTAGCTCAGACCCTGCATGTCACCCTCCAGCAGGACACACTCCTCCAGCTCTCTCTCTTGCTCAGACCCTGCATGTCACCCTCCAGTAGGACACACTCCTCCAGCTCTCTCTCTAGCTCAGACCCTGCATGTCACCCTCCAGCAGGACACACTCCTCCAGCTCTCTCTCTTGCTCAGACCCTGCATGTCACCCTCCAGCAGGACACACTCCTCCAGCTCTCTCTCTAGCTCAGACCCTGCATGTCACCCTCCAGCAGGACACACTCCTCCAGCTCTCTCTCTTGCTCAGACCCTGCATGTCACCCTCCAGCAGGACACCCTCCTCCATCTCTCTCTCTTGCTCAGACCCTGCATGTCACCCTCCATCAGGACACCCTCCTCCAGCTGTCTCTCTAGTTCAGACCCTGCATGTCACCCTCCAGAAGGACACCCTCCTCCATCTCTATCTCTAGCTCAGATCCTGCATGTCACCTCCAGCAGGACACCCTCCTCCATCTCTCTCTCTCTCTCTCTCTCTCTCTCTAGCTCAGACCCTGCATGTCACCCACCAGCAGGACACCCTCCTCCATCTCTCTCTCTCTAGCTCAGACCCTGCATGTCACCCTCCAGTAGGACACCCTCTTCCATCTCTCTCTCTCTAGCTAAGACCCTGCATGTCACCCTCCAGCAGGACACCCTCCCCCATCTCTCTCTAGCTCAGACCCTGCATGTCACCCTCCAGCAGGACACCCTCCTCCATCTCTATCTCTAGCTCAGATCCTGCATGTCACCCTCCAACAGGACACCCTCCTCCATCTCTCTCTCTAGCTCAGACCCTGCATGTCACCCTACAGCAGGACACCCTCCTCCATCTCTCTCTCTAGCTCAGATCCTGTATGTCACCCTCCAGCAGGACACCCTCCTCCATCTCTCTCTCTAGCTGAGACCCTCCTGCATGTCACCATCCAGCAGGACACCCTCCTCCATCTCTCTCTCTAGCTCAGATCCTGTATGTCACCCTCCAGCAGGACACCCTCCTCCATCTCTCTCTCTAGCTCAGACCCTGCATGTCACGCTCCAGCAGGACACCCTCCTCCAGCTCTCTCTCTAGCTCAGACCCTGCACGTCACCCTCCAGCAGGACACCCTCCTCCATCTCTCTCTCTAGCTCAGATCCTGTATGTCACCCTCCAGCAGGACACCCTCCCCCATCTCTCTCTAGCTCAGACCCTGCATGTCACCATCCAGCAGGATACCATCCTCCATCTCTCTCTCTCTAGCTCAGACCCTGCATGTCACCCTCCAGCAGGACACCATCCTCCATTTCTCTCTCTAGCTCAGACCCTTCATGTAACCCTCCAGCAGGACACCCTCCTCCATCTCTCTCTCTAGCTCAGACCCTTCATGTCACTCTCCAGCAGGACACCATCCTCCATCTCTCTCTCTAGCTCAGACCCTGCATGTCACCATCCAGCAGGACACCTTTCTCCAGCTCTCTCTCTCTAGCTCAGATCCTGTATGTCACCCTCCAGCAGGACACCCTCCTCCATCTCTCTCTCTCTAGCTCAGACCCCGCATGTCACCCTCCAGCAGGACACCCTTTCCCATCTCTCTCTCTCTAGCTCAGACCCTGCATGTCACCCTCCAGCAGGACACCCTCCTCCATCTCTCTCTCTCTAGCTCAGACCCTGCATGTCACCTCCAGCAGGACACCCTCCTCCATCTCTCTCTCTCTAGCTCAGACCCCGCATGTCACCCTCCAGCAGGACACCCTCCCCCATCTCTCTCTCTCTAGCTCAGACCCTGCATGTCACCCTCCAGCAGGACACCCTCCTCCATCTCTCTCTCTAGCTCAGACCCTGCATGTCACCCTCCAGCAGGACACCCTCCTCCATCTCTCTCTCTAGCTCAGACCCTGCATGTCACCCTCCAGCAGGACACCCTCCTCCATCTCTCTCTCTAGCTCAGACCCTACATGTCACCCAACAGCAGGACACCCTCCTCCATCTCTCTCTCTAGCTCAGACCCTGCATGTCACCCTCCAGCAGGACACCCTCCTCCATCGCACTCTCTAGCTCAGACCCTGCATGTCACCCTCCAGCAGGACACCCTCCTTCATCTCTCTCTAGCTCAGATCCTGTATGTCACCCTCCAGCAGGACACCCTCCTCCATCTCTCTCCAGCTCAGACCCTGCATGTCACCCTCCAGCAGGACACCCTCCTCCATCTGTCTCGCTAGCTCAGACCCTGCATGTCACCCTCCAGCAGGACACCCTCCTCCATCTCTATCTCTAGCTCAGATCCTGCATGTCACCCTCCAACAGGACACCCTCCTCCATCTCTCTCTCTAGCTCAGACCCTGCATGTCACCCTCCTGCAGGACACCCTCCTCCATCTCTCTCTCTAGCTCAGACCCTGGATGTCACCCTCCAGCAGGACATCCTCCTCCAGCTCTCCCTCACTAGCTCAGATCCTGTATGTCACACTCCAGCAGGACACCCTCCACCAGCTCTCTCTAGCTCAGACCCTGCATGTCACCCTCCAGCAGGACACCCTCCACCAGCTCTCTCTCTAGCTCAGAACCTGCATGTCACCCTCCAGCAGGACACCATCCTCCATCCCCCTCTCTAGCTCAGACCCTGCATGTCACCATCCAGCAGGACACCCTCCCCCCATCTCTCTCTAGCTCAGACCCTGCATGTCACCCTACAGCAGGACACCCTCCTCCATCTCTCTTTCTCTAGCTAAGACCCTGCATGTCACCATCCAGCAGGACACCCTCCCCCATCTCTCTCTAGCTCAGACCCTGCATGTCACCCTACAGCAGGACACCCTCCTCTATCTCTCTCTCTAGCTAAGACCCTTCGTGTCACCCTCCAGCAGGACACCCTCCTCCATCTCTCTCTCTAGCTCAGACCCTGCATGTCACCCTCCAGCAGGACACCCTCCTCCATCTCTCTCTCTAGCTCAGACCCTGCATGTCACCATCCAGCAGGACACCTTTCTCCAGCTCTTTCTCTCTAGCTCAGACCCTGCATGTCACCCTCCAGCAGGACACCCTCCTCGAGCTCTCTCTCTCTCTAGCTCAGACCCTGCATGTCACCTCCAGCAGGACACCATCCTCCATCTCTCTCTCTCCAGCTCAGACCCTGCATGTCACCCTCCAGCAGGACACCCTCCTCCATCTCTCTCTCTAGCTCAGATCCTGCATGTCACCCTCCAGCAGGACACCATCCTTCGTCTCTCTCTAGCTCAGACCCTGCATGTCACCCTCCAGCAGGACACCCTCCTCCATTTCTCTCGCTAGCTCAGACCCTGCATGTCACCCTCCAGCAGGACACCCTCCTCCATCTCTATCTCTAGCTCAGATCCTGCATGTCACCCTCCAACAGGACACCCTCCTCCATCTCTCTCTCTAGCTCAGACCCTGCATGTCACCCTCCAGCAGGACACCCTCCTCCACCTCTCTCTCTAGCTCAGATCCTGTATGTCACCCTCCAGCAGGACACCCTCCTCCATCTCTCTCTCTAGCTCAGACCCTCCAGCAGGTCACCCTCCAGCAGGACACCTTCCTTCATCTCGCTCTCTAGCTCAGACCCTGCATGTCACCCTCCAGCAGGACACCCTCCTCCAGCTCTCGCTCTAGCTCAGATCCTGTATGTCACCCTCCAGCAGGACACCCTCCTCCATCTCTCTCTCTAGCTCAGATCCTGTATGTTACCCTCCAGCAGGATACCCTCCACCAGCTCTCTCTCTAGCTCAGACCCTGCATGTCACCCTCCAGCAGGACACCATCCTCCATCTCTCTCTCTAGCTCAGACCCTGCATGTCACCCTCCAGCAGGACACCCTCCTCCATCTCTCTCTCTAGCTCAGACCCTGCATGTCACCCTCCAGCAGGACACCCTCCTCCATCTCTCTCTCTAGTTCAGACCCTGCATGTCACCCTCCAGCAGGACACCCTCCTCCATCCCCCTCTCTAGCTCAGACCCTGCATGTCACCCTCCAGCAGGACACCCTCCTCCATCTCTCTCTAGCTCAGATCCTGTATGTCACCCTCCAGCAGGACACCCTCCTCCATCTCTCTCCAGCTCAGACCCTGCATGTCACCCTCCAGCAGGACACCCTCCTCCATCTCTCTCTCTAGCTCAGACCCTGCATGTCACCCTCCAGCAGGACACCCTCCTCCATCTCTCTCTCTAGCTCAGATCCTGCATGTCACCCTCCAGCAGGACACCCTCCTCCATCTCTCTCTCTAGCTCAGATCCTGCATGTCACCCTCCAGCAGGACACCATCCTTCGTCTCTCTCTAGCTCAGACCCTGCATGTCACCCTCCAGCAGGACACCCTCCTCCATCTCTCTCTCTAGCTCATTCCCTGCATGTCACCCTCCAGCAGGACACCCTCCTCCAGCTCTCGCTCTAGCTCAGATCCTGTATGTCACCCTCCAGCAGGACACCCTCCTCCATCTCTCTCTCTAGCTCAGACCCTGCATGTCACCCTCCAGCAGTACACCCTGCTTTCATATGTATAACGCACATGGGCATTTTTTCCCAATTTTAGAGCTTTTTGTATAGATAACGCGCGCGTTATCTACCGAAAAATACGGTACTATATGTGATACATGAAAAAAAAAAAATCCTCCTTATGGACCATGGGTGAAGTATTTATGACTTATTTCTATGATATTTCTCATTTTCTTAGCGTGGTGAATTTTTTCAATAAGAAATTTTGAATAACTAATACTGTATTGATAATGGCTGAAATGATTTTAGAAAGACCAAAAAAATACAACCTTTACATTTTTTTTCTTTAAATTTCTCTTATGGAAGAGTGATTTGGCTGCACAGACAATTATATATTGTCCTATAAATGGTACTATACTTCCATATATCTTTTCCTTTTTTAAAGTAAGTCCCAAAAAGGACGGGCGTGAAGAGTGGAGAAAGAGAGAGAAAGGGAAGGGTTAACAGAGGGGTTTTTCAATCTTGCACAATTACACAATTTCTCAATTTAACCAGAGTGCCCACGGTTTAAGTTAAAGATCTGAGTCATTCTCTAGCATGTATATATACTTACATAGTAATTGAGGTTGAAAAAAGACTTTTAGCACATCAAGTTCAACCTTTTTTAGATCTCCTCTGGTCTTCAATATGCGGATTATTTGGTAATTAATCCAGAGGAAGCAAACAGAAAACAAACCAAGTGAAACTTAGCCAATCGTCTCAAAAGGGAAAAAATATTAATTCCTTCCTGACCCCAGATTCTGGCGATTGGATTCTTCTCTGGATCAATACTCCCTCTCTAATTAACGAGGATAACCCTGAATAACCTTTTTAATAAAAAATATATCCAATCCCTTTTTAAAGTTATCTATCAAATCCGCTGTCACCACCTCCTTTGGTAGAGATTAACCACCCTTACTTTGAAGAACCCTTTTCTTTCTTTAAGGTGGAATCTTTTTACTTCTAACCTTAAAGGATGTCCTCTTGTCAGGTGAAAATCTCTTGGCACAAAAAGTTCACTTGACAAAGCCTTGTAAACCCTGGATGTATTTATATAAGGTAATCATATCTCCTCTTAGACTGCTTTTTTCTAGAGTTTAATTTGGTTAGTCTTTCTTCATAACTTAGCCCCTCCATTCCCCTTATTCATTTTGATGCCCTCCTCTGTACTTCTTCCAGCTCTAAAAAAATTTTTAGGAAGTGGTGCCCAAAACTGTACTCCATATTCCAAATGAGGAGTACTAGAGATTTGTATAGTGGCAGAATTATATTTGCTTCCCTGGCTTCTATACCCTTCTTAATACATGCTAATATTTTATTTGACTTTACAGCTGCTGCTTGGCATTGAGCACTGTTACCTAGATGGTTGTCCACAAGCACTCCCAAATCCCTTTCAATATCTGATACCCCTAGATTTGCTCCATTAAGATTATAAACTGCATGGCTATTTTCCCTTCCCAGATTCATAACTTTACATTTATTCATATTAATATCTCATCTGCCATTTAGTACCCCATTCCTCTAATTTATGTAAATCCTTTTGGAGGGAAAATACATAATTATCTGATTTAATTACCTTGCACAACTTTGTGTCTTCGTGTCACAACCCTTTGCTTCCTGTCTTTTAGCCAGCTCTCAATCCATGAGCAGATATTTACTACAATTCCTGTATCCCTTAGTTTGCACAGTAGTCTTCCATGTTGCACTGTATCAAAAGCCTTTGCAAAATTCAAAAAGACTACATCCACTGAGTTGCCTTAATCCAGGTTCCTACTAACCTCCTCATAGAAACTAATTAGATTTGTTTGACATGACATATCCCTCATAAATCTATGTTGGCTCCTACTTATAATCCTGTTCGAATAGACACATTCTTGTATATTATCCCTTATTAACCCTTCTAAAAGCTTTTCCACTACAGTATGTCAGTTTTTCCGACAAGGCTGTTTCTTCAATGTTATTAAGTTTTTTCTGCCATGACAGGACTGGTGATTTCCATTTTGAAGCTATATGAAGATTGATAAAGCCAAATAGGTAGGTTCATCCCAATGTCTAAAGATAAACGGCATGTTGGTGTATTAGATGTTTTAACATAGTGTATAAAGGTCAGCAT